>ML425957.1:8369-52221 GCA_005239525.1 Nicotiana knightiana
AAGGATCACCCCGTGCAACATAAATAATATTTCGTAACTTCCTTGAGATAGGGTGTTACTCATATTATTCAGCGGGCACAGACTATCATCTCCTACTACCCAATTACTATTTACCTAAGAGCGTTCTAATTCAATTCTAAATTTTGCTCTATGCGTGCACTACCCGTCTCATACCTATGGTCCAGGAGGTTTTGGACCTCTATTTGGACGGTTCTAGACCTTATCTAGGCTGCTCAAAAATGCAAAAAACTAGGCGACAAGCAAAACATGTAAAGACTTCACATAAAAGCAATTAAAGGCTCACACTGACCTCCACACTTAAGCAGAAAATGCACGCAAACACATATGTCAATTAGGAATCTGCAGAATCCAGAATCTTAAACCTATAGACATGTTTTCTAGGCGATCAAAGTATGCAGGCAATTCCAGATGCAAGATATTGCTTATAGACAGAATTATGCAGGTATCACAAGCTGATTATTAAAGGTTTTTTTTAGTTATCAATCCTATATGTGTGATGTCTAGGTGATCTACGCAGTTGTGTATAGCAAAGTCTGCTGGGAAAAAGAGTCCCAAAATTATCCAGGTTTTCCTAACAGTGATGCTTAAGAAACAGGGTTCAAGTAGTCTAGTATTAACCAATTAACGAGCAATTATTTCCTGTAGGCAGGATCTCTAACAATTGACGCTTAGAACTCGTTTTATTTATACTTAGTCCTATGAACAAGATTTCTAGTGAACAATGCGATATAATAGCAAATGAAGTGATCAAAATCCTATAGGCATGATTTCTAGTGACCAGCTGAAGTGAATTGAAGGAAAACTCATTGACACTTGTTCCTATAGGCAGGTTTTCTAGTAACGCGTAGTAGTAAGAATAACTGCAACATTTTGAATCCATGTTTGCTAGCAGATAATGTGTGTGTGTGTGTGAGCGCTTTTTCTAATGTCATGATCTCTACAGTACATATGTAATCGAGCAACACATATAGCAAACACATTACCAAGTCCTATAGGCATATTATCTACCCACTTTGCATGTAGATATTAAATTCTACTCATTTCCCTTTTTACTAACACCCTAATTGTTTATACAAAAGGTTATTATAGGCCCAATAATGAGTTAAAAAAATATAAATGTTACATAATAGTGACAATAGACCTACAACAGGCCCAAATAAAATACCCAGCATTGTCTGGGCCTTCAATAACTCTAACACAGCATACCCAGGCCTTCAACAAAAATCCACATTCAACACACGACTCAGGAATCCATAGAGGAGTCCAAAGCCAATTTATTCAACCATAGCACCAAGTGTTGCACCATTAAATCAACCAATTCAAGTATACAACAGATAATGGGACAAAATGGGAGGGATAAGAGTAATTTGAGATTTTAGGGAATGACTAAGGACGAAACCCTAGTGTGTCAGAGTTCACAAGGGCCTCAATTGGACCCCGAGCAGTGCTCACACTAGGGAGGCCAACAATAGAACCTAGGTAGCCTTAGCTTTCAACAATAATAAACTGGTGCAATATCATACAGGTCTATCTACCCATTGGCCTTATGCTTTATTTTGTATACCTACTTTGAGCCTATAGCCCTCTTTCCAGCAGGTAGTGAAACTAATTCCCAAGTTTTGTTCCCTTCTAATGCATCAACTTTCTGCTGCATTGCTTGAATCCAATTGTGATCTTTATAAGCCTCCTTGAATGATCTAGGCTCTGTTGGCACAAAGAAAGAACCCAGGTAGGCTTTATAGGTGGGATTGAGATGAGTGTATGTCACATATTGGGATATAGGATAGCAACAATGAGCCTTTGTCTTGACATAAGTGACATATTTACTGAGCCAAATATTGGAGGTCTCGTTGTTTTGATTGGTCTCCCATGTGAGTCTTCTTGAACATGATCATGCAGCTCATTGTGTTGATCTCCTTCTACTGTTAACTCAACTGGTTGGATCTCAACCTTATTAGGTCTTGTAACTGTAGGGCTTCATTTGCTTGAGGTTGATCCACTGGTTCTCCTGTGTCAGGTGTTGCATTAGTGAGATTTTGTGAATCGATAACTGAACTTTCTACTCCTGGAATTGCATCTGGTATTGTTGAATGTGTGGTTTCGGGCAGTTCCTTCTTTGTAGGATGTTTATCATGAGTATCTTCTGCATGTGCCTGGCTTATTCCTGTATTCATTGTGTCTTTGAACAAAACAATGTCACCCAATTCCTCTTATGTTTTAGTTTTAAAAGCAAATATTGATTCCTTTCTCATTTTTATCCTTCTCGATTTATGTGTGTAGTCCGGGCGTATTTTCGAAAAGCTTTTATGTGGAAAATTGAAGAAATAATAATTTTTTTCCTTAAAAAGTGATTTTAGTTGACTTTGGTCAACGTTTTGAGTAAACGGACCCGGATCCGTGTTTTGACGGTCCCGGTGATCCGTAGTAAAATTTGGGACCTGGGCGGATGCCTGAAATTGAATTTCGAGGTCTCTAGCTCGAGATATGAATTTTTGATTTAAATTGAAAGACTGAAATTATGAAGGTTTAAGAAATTGGTCAATGTTTGATCTTGTTGGTATCAGGTCTATATTTTGGTTTCGGAGCTCGATACAGGTCCGTTATGGTATTTATACCTTATTTGTGAAATTTGATGAGAAACAGAACTGATTTGACGTAATTCAGACCTTCGGTTGAGAAAATAGGAATTTTAAAGTGTTCTTGAGAATTTTATATGTTTTGGTGCTAAATTCGTAGTTTTAGGTGTTATTTTGGGGATTTGATCACGTGAGCAAGTCCGTATGATGTTTTTAGACTTGTGTGCATGTGTGTCTTGGAGCCCCGAGGGCTCGGGTGAGTTTCGGATAGGCCACGGGTAGTTTGAGCATTAGAAAATCCTATGTATTTGTTGTTTCGCGATCGCGAAGCCACTCACACGGTCATGAAGCCACTCATGCGATCGTGAAGGGGAAATGGTTCTAGGGAGAAGTTTCTTCTACGCGAACGCGGAGACTGGGTCGCAAACATGAGGCGATGGGGGCTTTACCCTTTGCGAACACGACCAGCTCAGTGCGAACGCGAAGTGTTAGGGATCTAGGGAAGGGGTCAGTCATACCTTCTACGCGAACGCGAGCAACGGTTCGCGAACGCGAAGGCCAGGGGGCATAACCTTCGTGAACGCCGAGGAGGTATTCACGAAAGTGTAGGCCTTTGGGCTGCTGTGCATCGCGATCGTGACCGGTCTCTCCCGAACGCGATGAAGACTTGTCCAGTGATTTTCAAAATAGAACAAAAATGGGTCTTCTTCCCAAATTTAATATTTCATCACTAAAACTCAACCTAGGGCGATTTTTGAGGAGGGAATTCAACACCAAATCATATTTGCACTTTTTAACTTGTTTTCTTCAATTTCTATCATCACTCCTAGTCCTAAATCTTATTTTTTAAGGGTAGAAATAAGGGATTTTGGGAGAATTGGGGATTTTGCAAATTTAAAAATTTAGACTTCGACTTGGGGTCGGATTCTGGAATTAATTACATATTCGGGCTCGGGGGTGAATGGGTAAACGGATTTTGGTCTGAACCTCAAGTTTTGACCAAGCAGGCTCGGGGTCGATTTTTGACTTTTTGGCGGAAAGTTCGGGAAACCTATAATTATGTATTGAAACTGATTTCTTTAGCAATAATTAATGTTAGTAAGTTAATTATGACTAGATACGGGTTGATTGGAGGTGGAATCTAGAGAAAAAGCGGTGGTTGAACTTTGATTTGGCATTTGGAGCAAGGTAAGTGTCGTGTCTAATTTTGGCTTGAGGGATTAGGTATTATTTGCTTATTTGCTACGTGTTTGGTTGTTGAGTACAATGTATAGGTGAGGTGAAGAGCACCTATGTGTTGTTGTCGAGTCATGGCATACGAGTGAGTCCTATTCTTGCAATTGTTGTAGTCTTTAATCATATTGTCCATGCTTGGTTTAGCCATTTGTGATATTGGGCAACTTTTATCCGGTTTTACCGAGATTTGGTAATTGTTGAATATTAGTTCAAGGTTGAGGTTGATATTGTGGCACTAAGTATTGATGAAATACTGATTTTTCTTTGATATTTCTATCTATCCGTTATTATTGATCTTTGATTGGTGAGGAAGAGTGTAAAGAACGAAGGGTGATGCCGTGCCATTTCATTATTTCATATGGTGAGGAAGAGTATAAAGAACGAAGGGTGATGTCGTGCCATTTTATTATTTCATATTGTGAGGAAGAGTGTAAAGCACGAAAGGTGATGTCGTGCCATTTCATTATTTCATATGGTGAGGTTGAGAGTAAAAGCACGAAGGGTGATGCCGTGCAATTTCTTTTACCGTTCTTACTTGTTTTATCTGTTTAAGGCATTTTGAATTATCCGATTATATCATTGTTGCTGATTTCTTATAGCGTGAACGCCTCAGCATGTCCTTTCCCAACATTTCCTGTATTATTTCTGCTATTGTTGTTGTTGCTACATGTATGATTATACTGCACATGTTGTTTGTGGGTGTATTGTCCTAGCCTCGTTACTACTTCGTCGAGGTTAGGCTCGACACTTACCAATACATGGGGTCGATTTTACTGATATTGCACTCTGCACTTGCTGTGCAGATTCAGGTATCAGTCCGAGCTGTGTTTGAGATTTGCTGTTGACTCCATCATACAGGAGACCCAAGGTAGATCTGCCGACATCCGCAGACCCTGGAGTCCCTTGCCACCTGCTCATTTTATTGTTTTCTTGACTCATAAATAGTTGTATTTTTCCTTCGGCCAAATATTTGTAGATAAATCAAAGAAGTCCGCGAGTTGTGACTCCAGATCATGGGTAGTTATGTATAAGTACTCGATTTTGTTATTGATTTCCGTTTTCTTATTAATTTGATATGTGTTTATTGTTGTTAATCGCCGAAGTTTTAGGTTGCTTAGGTCTCACAATTGACGGACAAGATTAGTAGAGTCTGGGGGATCGGTATGGAGACGTCTGTACTTATCTCCCAAGGGCTATGATGTTTAGGAACAAAGTTCACTTTTATTCAACTTTGCCGTGCGATTTGGTTATCTTCATACTGACTGAACTCTCCTATTCTTATGCTCTCGCAGATGGCGAGAACACGTACTGCTTCTTCTGATGATCAGCAGTCAGAGCCTCCAGCAGTAGCTCCTACGAGGGGCAGAGGTTGAGGCCAAGGCCGTGCCAGAGGTCGGGGCAGGGGCAGGGCTCAGCCTAGAGCCCGAGCAGCAGCTCCAGCTGTGGAGCCTCAGGTAGAGTTCGAAGAGGAGGTTCCAGCTCAGACTATTCCTGCCGGACCAACTCAGGTCCCAGAAGGGTTTATTGCCACCCCAGTGCCTTAGGATGCCTTGGTCTGATTAGTGGGCCTTATGGAGAGTGTGGACCAGAGTGGCGCATTCCCCATAGCACCAGCCATATCTCAGGATGGAGGAGGATCCCAGAATCCTGCTACTCACACTTCGAAGCAGATGGCTCTCCAGTTTCAGATTCCAGCAGCTCATCCAGTCAGAGTAGTTCAGCCAGTTGCTGCGGCACAGTCCGTTGATGGGTCAGCTATGTCCTCTGAGGATTTGTGGAGATTGGATAGGTTTACTAAGCTCTTTCCAGTTCTTTTCAGTGGTTCTACTTCAAAGGATCCCCAGGAGTACCTTGATAGCTGTCACAAGGTTCTTCGGAACATGGGTATATTGGAGACCAATAGGGTCGACTTTGCTGCTTTTCAGATGAATGGTTCCGCCAAGAAATGGTGGAGGGATTATTTATTGACCAGACCAGCTGGGTCGCCTACTCTTACTTGGGACTAGTTCTCACAACTCTTTTTAGAGAAGTTTCTACCTATCACCTTGAGAGAGGAGTGTCGTCGTCAGTTCGAGCGTCTCCAGCCGGGCAGCATGACTGTTACTCAGTATGAGACCCGTTTTGTGGACTTGGCTTGTCATGTTATTATTTTTCTTCCCTCAGAGAGAGAGAGAGAGAGCATGAGGAGGTTTATTGAGGGTCTTGCTCAGCCTATTAGATTGCAGATGGCTAAGGAGACAGGGAGTGATATTTCTTTCCAGGATGCGACTAATGTCGTCAAACGAGTTGAGATGGTTCTTGGACAGGGAGGTCAGGGGCCAGAGAAGAGACCTCATCATTACGGTGGATTCAGCGGTGCTCGTCTGGAGGCGGGGGTATTTATGGTAGAGGCCATCATCCCAGGCCATTTCATTCAACACTCCAGGCATCCCACGGTGCCCCAAGTGGTCGTGGCCCTTATATGCCTTTTTCTTATCAGCCAGCCTACAATGCACCACCAGCTCCTATCAGTGCACCTCCCCTTCAAAGTTTTCAGGGTGGTTATTTAAGTTGACAGGGTCAGTTTGCCGGCCGGAAGTCTCAGTTGAAGTCTTGTTATACTTGTGGTGATCCAAGGCACATTTCTAGATACTGCCCTCGTGCGTCGAGTAGTTCACAACACCATAGTTCTCGTGCTATAGTTCCGACACCAGTAGCTACATCGCCTGCTCAGCCAACCAGAGGCAGAGGTCATGTAGTTAGAGGTAGGGGCCAAATTGTTAGAGGTGGAGGTCAGGCTGTTAGAGGTGGAGGCCCGCCAACTAGAGGTCGTCCCAGGGATATGATTCAGGGTGGTGGGGCCCAGCCCCGATGTTATGCTTTTCCAGACATACCTAAGGCTGAGTCATCCGATGTTGTCATTACAGGTACTGTTTCAGTTTGTAGTAGAGATGCTTCAGTTCTATTTGATTTGGGGTCTACTTACTCCTATGTGTCATCTTATTTTGCTTCATGTTTGGTCGTACCTCGTGATTTCTTGAATGCCCTGTATATGTGTCCACACCGATGAGGGATGCTATTATTGTATATCGTGTATATCGTTCGTGTGTGGTTACTATTGGGAGTCTCGAGAGCAGTGTAGACCTTATGCTCTTAGATATGGTGGATTTCGATGTTATATTGGGTATGGATTGGCTGTCACCTTATCACCTTATCTTAGACTGTCACGCCAAGACGGTGACCTTGGACTTGCCTGGGTTGCCTCGATTAGAGGGGAGAGGGACTCCTGGCCACTCTACCAGTAGGGTTATTTCTTATATGAAGGCTCAGTGTATGGTCGAGAAGGGGTGTTTGGCCTATTTGTCTTATGTTCATGATTCTAGTGCTGAGGTTCCCTCTATGGATTCTGTGCCTGTTGTTCGTGAGTTTCCAGAGGTATTTCCTGCAGACCTGCCAGGGATGCCACCCCACAGGGATATTTAATTTTGCATTGATTTGGCTCCGGGCACTCAGCCTATTTATATTCCGCCATACTGGATGGCCCCACCAGAGTTGAAAGAGTTGAAGGAATAGTTGCAGGATTTTCTTGATTAGGGCTTCATTAGACCTAGTGTCTCGCCATGGGGTGCACCAGTGTTATTTGTGAAGAAGAAGGATGGGTCTATGAGGATGTGTATAGACTATCGGTAGTTGAACAAAGTCACCATCAAGAACAAGTATATGTTGCCGAGAATTGATGATTTATTTGATCAGCTTCAAAGTGCCAAGGTGTTCTCGAAGATTGATTTGAGATCTGGCTACCACTAGTTGAGGATTAGGGCATCTGATGTCCCTAAGATAGCCTTTCGTATGTGGTATGGGCACTATGATTTTCTGGTGATGTCCTTTGGGTTGACTAATGCCCCAGCAGCATTTATGGATTTGATGAACCAAGTGTTCAAGCCTTATTTGGATTCCTTTGTGATTGTGTTTATTGATGACATCTTGATATGCTCATGCAATCGGGAGGAGCATGAGCAGCACCTCAGGATAGTGCTCCATACTTTGAGGGACAGTCAGTTGTATGCTAAATTTTTGAAGTGCGAGTTTTGGTTGGATTCAATCGCCTTCTTGGGCCATGTTGTATCAGCAGAGGGTATTCAGGTAGATCCTAAGAAGATTGAGGCAGCCCAGAACTGGCCTAGACCCACTTCAGCCACGGAGATCAGGAGCTTCTTAGGTTTGGCGGGTTATTACCATCGATTTATGAAGGGGTTTTCATCTATAGCAGCCCCGTTGACCAGGTTGACCCATAAGGGTGCCCTGTTCAGATGGTCAGACGAGTGTGAGGTGAGCTTTTAGAAGCTCAAGACAGCTTTGACTTCAGCACCGGTGTTGGTATTACCATCAGATTCAGGATCTTACACGGTATATTTTGATGCCTCCCGTGTTGGACTCGGAGCAGTATTGATGCATGAGGGCAGGATGATTGCATATGCGTCTCGGTAGTTGAAAGTTCATGAGAAGAATTACCCTATTCATGATTTAGAGTTGGCATCCATTGTTCATGCACTGAATATTTGGAGGCAATATATTTATGGTGTGTCGTGTGAGGTTTTCATGAATCATCGCATCCTTCAGTATTTGTTCAATCAAAAGGATCTCAATTTGAGGTAGAGAAGGTGGTTGGAGCTATTGAAAGACTATGATATCACTATATTGTATCATCCGGGAAGTGGTGGCCGGCGCATTGAGTAGGAAGGCACTGAATATGGGTAGCCTTGCGTTCATTCCAGTCGGTGAGAGGCCTCTAGCATCAGATGTCCAGACTTTGGCCAACCAGTTTGTGAGGTTGGATATTTCATAGCCTAGTCGTGTTCTAGCTTGCGCAGTCGCTCGTCTTCCTTGTTTGAGCTTATCAGAGATCGGCAGTATGATGATCCTCATTTGATGGTCCTTAGGGACACAGTTCGGCACGATGGTTCCAAGAAGGTTACCATTGGAAAGGACAGAGTTCTGAGGATGCATGGTCGTATGTATGTGCCTAATGTTGATGGGCTTCGTGGGTTGATCCTTGAGGAGGCTCACAGTTCTCGGTATTCTATCCACCCGGGCGCCGCCAAGATGTACTAGGACCTGCGGAAGCACTATTGGTGGAGGAAGATGAAAAAGGATATAGTTGCTCATGTAGCTTGGTTGCCAAGTTGTCAGCAGCTGAAGTATGAGCACCAGAGACCCGGTGGTTATCTTCAGCAGATAAAGATTCCTGAGTGGAAGTGGAAGCGTATCACTATGGACTTTGTTATTGGACTCCCACGGACTCAGAGTAAGTTTGACGCAGTTTGGGTAATTGTGGATAGGCTGAGTAATTCAGCACACTTCATTCATGTGGCAGTTACCTATTCTTCGAAGAGGTTGGCAGAGATTTATATTCGGGAGATCATACATCTTCACAGTGTGCCCGTGTCTATCAGCGTGAGTTGGGTACGCGGGTTGAGATGAGCACAACATTTCATCCTCAGACGGATGGGCAGTCCAAGCGTACTATTCAGATCTTGGAGGATGTGCTTCGCGCTTGTGTTATAGACTTTGGAGGATCGCGGGATCTGTTATTTCCCCTTGCAGAGTTCACCTACAACAAGAGCTACCAGTCGAGCATTCAGATGGCTCCCTATGGGACATTATATAGTATATGGTGCAGGTCTCCAGTTGGGTGGTTTGAGTTGGGAGAGGCTCGGTTATTGGGTACTGATCTAGTATAGCAGGCCTTGGACAAGGTCAAGATTATACAGGACCGACTTCGCATAGCTCAGTCTAGGAAAAAGAGTTATGCCGACCGTAGAGTTCGTGATGTGTTATTCATGGTCGAGGAGAGAGTATTGCTTCGGGTATCACCCATGAAGGGTGTCATGAAGTTTGGAAAGAAGGGCAAGTTGAGCCCTAGGTATATCGGGCCTTTTGAGATTCTCGATAGAGTGGGAGAGGTGGCTTATAGGCTTGCGTTACCTCCAGGGTTATCATCAGTTCCTCCAGTATTCCATGTGTCCATGCTCCGGAAGTATCATGGTGACCTGTCCCACGTGTTAGATTTAAGATCTGTCCAATTGGACAAGAATTTGACTTATGAGGAGGAGCCGGTAGCTATTCTAGACGGCATGTTCGTTAGTTGAGGTCGAATAGTTATCCTTCAGTTTGAGTTCAGTGGAGCGGTCAGCCTGTTGAGGCAGCTACTTGGGAGTCCGAGTCGGACATGCAGAGTAGATACCCCCATTTATTCACCAGTTCATGTACATTTCTATGTCCATTCGAGGACGAACGATTGTTTTAGAGGTGGAGATTGTAAAGACCTAAAACGTCATCTTATATTTTAGAATTTAATTCTGCGCTCTATAGCCTTAAAATCTCATTTTTATCCTCCTCGATTAGCGTGCACAGTCCGGGCATATTTTCGTAAAGCTTTTATGTGGAAAATTAAAGAAATAATAATTTTTTGGCCTTAAAAAGTGATTTTAGTTTACTTCGGTCAACGTTTTGAGTAAACGGACCCGGACCCATATTTTGACAGTCCTGGTGGGTCCGTAGTAAAATATGGGACCTGGGCGTATGCCCAGAATCGAGTTCCGAGGTCCCTAGCTCGAGATATGATTTTTTTTATTTAAATTGAAAGACTGAAATTATGAAGGTTTTAAGAAATTGGTTAATGTTTGATCTTGTTAGTATCAGATTCATATTTTGGTTACGGATCCCGGTACAGGTCTGTTATGGTATTTATACCTTATCTGTGAAATTTTGTGAGAAACGAAACTGATTTGACGTAATTCGTACTTTCGATTGAGAAAATAGGAATTTTAAAGTGTTCTTGAGAATTTCATATGTTTTGGTGCTAAATTCGTAGTTTTAGGTGTTATTTTGGCGATTTGATCGTGCGAGCAAGTCCGTATGATATTTTTAGACTTGTGTGCATGTCTGATTTGGAGCTCTGAGGGCTCGGGTGAGTTTCGGATAGGCCAAGTGTAGTTTGAGACTTAGAAAATCTGATGTATTTGTTGTTTCTGGTGTTCTGCCACTTTGTGCTTCGCGATAGCGAAGCCACTCACGTGATCGCAAAGGGGAAAAGGGGCTGGGGAGGAGTTTCCTCTACGCGAACGCGGAGACTGGGTCGCGAATGTGAGGCGATGGGGGCTTTACCCTTCGCGAACGCGACCAGCTCAACGTGAACGCGAAGTGTTAGGGACCTTGGGGAGGGGTCAATCATACCTTCTACGCGAACACTGTATTGGTAAAAAAATAGACATTACACGTGTAATATCTTGGATGACAAAGAAATATACGTGGATAAATGAAAGAGCGACAGCTGGATGAAAGCTTAGAAAGAGGTACGGGGTAAACACCCACGAGATAATTAGAAGCGGAAGCTCCAGTCTAATTGAGGAGTTGAAGAGACACAGTTAGAATGAACAAGGGCAGAATAAAGGGCAGATTCATAGATCTTGAATCAATGAGCTAACTGTTATAGAATCTTCACGCAACAGTTACGATTACATATTGTAACGTTACATTAATGATATAAATATTCATTAATTCTCAATCATTAAGAAGAGTAGACGTTATACTAAGAAATTTCCTATAAAATAGAGTAAGATCTCACTTGTAGAGACATGTTCGAACTACTACTGAAATAGATCTACATTTCTGTGCACTTATTGTTTTCCTATTTTACAAGTCTAATTTCTATTATTGTTCTTAGTGAATTTTCTTGGTTATCAGAAGCCCGAGTACTTCTTAAAATAGCTTTGACTAAGAATCCAGTTCTTTGGTTAAACAAATTGGTTCCGTTGCCGGAATCTAATAATCTTTTTTTCCTAAGTTATCTTTACTGAATCATGTCAAACACCAACGACAACAACCAACAGGAAACTGGAACTCCAATTCCATCGCCTCAGGGAACCCCACGAGGTTCAAGAGACAATTCCCCGAAAAGATCCACAACTCACAACAATGACCAGATTGAAATGAACAAACAGAAGAGCAAGACACTGTGAAGCAAATAGTTGTTGAATATGTGAATGAAGCTCTTCAAGATTTCGTGAGGGGGCTACCAACTATACCACCTACGCCTCCTCCAAAAAACACTGAAACTGTGGAAAATCCACAATCTGGATTAGCTAATTCTGGAAGTAGAGGCACTCCAAACGAATCCCTCGAAGGGAGACCAGGTATGACTAATAATTCAGATTTACAATCTTTAATACTAACCTTGTAGAAACAGGTGAAGGAACAAAATGATCGTATCGAACAAATTCCTGGTGTACCACTTGTCATTAAGGGGATTGATATTGATAAATACTCTCAACAAACATGGAAGCCAAATGCAGCACCTTTGCCAATTCCCAAAAAAATTTAAAATGCCCGATATACAAAAATATGACGGGACAACTGATCCACATGACCATGTTACTGCATTCATCACGGGAGTAAAAGGCAATGACTTAACTAAGTAGGAAATCGAGTCTGTGCTGGTCAAAATATTTGGAGAAACGCTTACCAAAGGTCACTAACATGGTATTCTCTCTTACCCAAAAATTCTATTGATTCTTTTGTTGAGCTTGCAGATTCGTTTATAAAAGCACATTCCGGTGCACAAAAAGTGGAGAAAAGAATGGAGGACATATTCAAGGTAAAACAGGGAGATACATAATTGCTTCGTGAATTCGCCGACAGGTTTCAATGGGAAAGGATGTTGTTACCAAGAAATATGGGTGATAAAGTTCGATGGCCCAAGGAGATGAGATCAAATCCAAACAGAAGGAACCCAGACTTCTGGTGTGAATTTCACAACAACCACGGGCACAGAACATCAGAATGTAGGTTACTGCAAGGTGAGGTAGAACACTTATTAAAATAGGGTTATCTAACTGAATTGTTTAGTGAAAAAGGTAAGCAGGCATATATGAAGAGCATACAGGAGCCCCCAAAACCACTGTCTCCGAAGAGAACAATAAATGTGATAAACGGAGGAGAGGAGGTTAATGGCGTGACCTATACCTCGTGAAACAGACTCGTGAAACCTTGGAGGCTGATAGCATAACATTTGACGATGTAGATGCAGATGGGTTATTGATCCCACATAACGACGCACTGGTAATATCTTTATGTATACATAACACTAACATGAGAAGAGTATTGATTGATCCAGGTAGTTCAGTTAACATCATTCTACTAAGGGTGGTGGATGAGATGCTAATGGGAAACCATGTAATTCCAAAAGCACGTTCCTTATCCGGATTCGATAATTCTACTGTCATAATAAAGGGAGAAACTGCATTGAGTACTTATGCAGAAGGTGTCGTCAAAGAAACAAAATTTCAAGTTATTGATACAGACATGGCCTATAATGTAATTATGGGAAGACCGTGGATTCATGATATGGATGCAGTATCATCCACTCTACACCAAGTTATCAAATTCCCCTCAAAATGGGGAATTCAGCAGATTCGAGATGATCAACAAAGTTCGAGGAATATCAATTCAGTAATGAACTCGAATAAAGGAGAAGCGGAGGAAGAAATAAAAGATGCGGGAGCAACTCAAACAGATACGAGAACAAACGATAAAGACACGATGAATCAAATCACCACGGAGATCGCATCAAAACATACAGACATGAATTCCAGGCCCGATGTTATTCAAGAACCGGAAGAGAATAAAATCATAAAGACAACTACTGAAGAACTCGAAACTGTTCCACTATCCGAAAATAAGCCTGAACAAAAAATCCACATGGGAGAAAGGCTAAGACCGATTAGAAGAGGTAAGTTAATTAAATACTTGAAATCTAATACAGATTGTTTTGCCTGGTCCCATTCAGATATGACAAGTATACCCCCAGAGGTGATAACTCATAAACTAAATGAAGAACCATCATTCGTACCTGTCAAGCAAAAGAAAAGGAACCAAGGGTCATCCAATAATCAAGTGATCGATGAAGAGGGGGGCTTACTGTTACAAAGTCATGCCTTTTGGCTGGAAATATGTTGGAGCCACGTATCAAAGGCTAGTGACCAGGATGTTCCAGGAACATCTGGGGAAGACAATGGAGGTATACATTGATGAAATATTGGTGAAGAACACAGGCTGAAGACCACTTCCAACATCTTTCAGCTACATTCGAGATCCTCCACAAGTATAACATGAAATTAAATCCAGAAAAGTGCGCCTTTTGGCGTCGAATCAGGTAAGGTTTTGGGTTTTCTCGTATCAAATAGAGATATTGAAGTAAATCCTGCTTAAACTAAAGGTATTGAAGAAATACCTTATATACTCAGGAGCAAAAAAGAAGTTCACAGGCTGACATGTAGGATCGCAGCTTTAGGAAGATTCATTTCAGGATCTTCAGAGAAGAGTTTCAAATTCTTCATAGTACTAAAGAAGCAGAATCAGTTCGAATGGACCGAAGAATGCAGCAGGTCCTCAAAAACTTGAAGGCCTACCTATCAAATCCCCCACTACTATCCAAACCAAAGGAAATGGAAAGACTGTATATTTATCTTGTTGTTGAAGAAATAGCTGTGAGTACGGTCCTAGTAAGGGAAGATAAAAGTAAGCAATCTCCCATTTACTATGTAAGTAAATCCTTAATGGATGTTGAAACTAGATATCCTCATTTAGATAAATTAGCCTTGGCTTTAGTCATGACAGCTAGGAAGTTAAGACCATACTTTCAGTGTCATCCAATTGTTGTTGTAACTTCATATCCTTTAAGAAATATCCTGCATAAACAAAAACTGTCAGGCAGATTGGATAAATGGCAATAGAACTAAGCGAATACGACATCGTTTGTCAACCTAGGACAACAATAAAGTCTCAGGTCTTAGCTGATTTTGTTGCAGATTTTAATGTAAACATAATTCCTGAAATAGAAAAGGAATTACAAATTTTTACGGAGCTAATCCAGGAACATGGACTTTATTTACTGCCGGTTCTTCTAATGTTAAAGGAGTCGGCTTAGGCATTGTCTTGATACCACCTTCGGGTGAAAAAATAAGGCAAGCTATTAAATGTTATTCTATCACTAACAATGAAGAGGAGTACGAAGATGCCATTGCAGGACTTGAATTAGCACGGGAACTCTCAATAGAGAAGATCGTGATCAAAAGTGACTCTCAACTGGTGGTAAATCAGATGCAGGGGACTTACACCGCCAGAGAAACTCGAATGCAGCAATATTTGGAAAAGGAACAGGACCTGGTGAGGCGATTCCAGTCATGGAATCGTGCAAATACCTAGAGAGGAAAACACAGAAGTGGATGTTTTAGCTAACCTCGCATTAGTTACAGATGTAACGAGTAAAGAAAATGCTACTGTGATACATTTATTTCATTCAGCAATTAACCAAGAACAGAACGAGGTAACATTTAATAATCTAACTTGGGATTGGAGAAACAAAATTATAAATTTTTTGCAGAATGGTACTGTGCCTGAGGATAAGAAAGAAGCTCAAGCACTTCGACGAAAAGCTGCACGGTAGTACCTAGTTCGTGACACTTTATATTGAAAAATGTTTGGCGGTCCACTAGCAATGTGCCACGGACCTAATCAAACGGAGTACGTGATAAAAGAGGTGCACGAAGGACGTTGTGTAAACCACGCATGTGGAAGATCTCTAGTCAAAATTCGAATCAGAGTAGGGTATATTGGCCGAAGATGGAAGAAGACGCTGAAAATTTATAAGCTAAATGCGATAAATGTCAGCGCTATGCTAATAACATGCATCGACCCGCAGAATTACTACATCCGGTTACATCACCTTGGCCATTTATGAGATGAGGAATGGATATAGCAGGACCTCCACCCCAAGCCAAAGGAAAGGTACGGTTTCTACTTGTATTAACAGATTATTTCTCAAAATGGGTAGAGGCAAATGCTTTTAAACAGGTACGAGAAAAAGAAGTGAAAAGATTTATTTGGCGAAACATCATATGCCGCTTTGGTTTCCCAAAGGAAATCGTATGTGATAATGGCCCGCAATTCATAGGCTCGCAAATCACAGAATTCTTTCAAAGCTGGCAAATCAAACGTATCACTTCTTCACCGTATCACGCATGGCTAATGGGCAAGTTGAGTCAACAAATAAGATCATCATCAATATCTGAAGAAACGATTGGAAAAATCAAAAGGAAATTGGCCTGAAGAGCTACCAGGAGTATTATGGGCTTATAGGGCTACAACCAGAACAGCCACGGGAGAAACCACATTCGCACTTGTCTACGTCTCGGAGGCCCTAATACCAGTGGAAATTGGTGAACCAAGTATGAGATTCACAGTAGCAACAGAAGAAACAAACAACGACGAGTTGAGAACAAATCTGGATTTACTTGAACAAAGTAGAGAAATCTCTTTAATTTGCATGGCAGCTCAAAATCAAATTATAGAGCGGTATTACAATAGAAAAGCTCACCTTAGATATTTAAAAATTGGGGACTTTGTTCTCAAAAAAGTTTTCCAATCAACAAAAGAGGCTGGAGCAGGAAAATTAAACCTAAATTGGGAAGGACCTTATAAAGTGTGTGGTATTGCTGGAAGAGGTGCTTATGAGCTGGAAACCATGGACCGCAGGATCATACCAACAAGTTGGAATGATGTTCATTTAAAGAAGTATTACTTCTAAGAAAAAGAAGTATCCACGGTCAGGTATCATTATTTAAGACTTTATTTAGTCCAGTTAAAGTTATACTAACAATTTTAGATGATAGGCAAAAAGCTAACTCATAACTAAATGATGATACTAGACCTGAATAGACACGAGGAAGTAACTGAATTCCCCGTCTAGGGTTACAACCTTTCTTATGGACATTTCAATGGGTTAAGCAGTCATCATCTAAACTATATACCTTCGAGTCCCGTATGTTTTTCCTTTTTAGGAAAAGGACCACAAGGAAGGAGTAGTCAAGTGCTCGAGATTTCATTCTTCAAAGCTCAAACACTTGGGAGACTACATAATATGGAAGGCAAAAAAGACTATCAAAAAAGTCAAAGCTCAAGAAAGAATACTAACAAAAAGTCAGAGCTCAAGCCTGGAGACCTATTTTACCCAACAAATAAAAAGTTACGAGCGAAATCAAAGAGCTAAATACTATCATACAAAGCCTGATTGAGAAACCTACAAACATAAAGCTCGTAAATGAAAACGAATGTTTAGTTTAAAGGCAAAATTTAGTCACGAGTTGAAATTTGTACCCCCTGTATTTAGTCAAAATCTGTTGTAAAAGAAAATAGTTACGAAAGAGTTATAGACGATACTTAAACACATGTAAAGTATTATGAAAGTTCAAATAATACAAAAACTTCTTCAAAGCATTACTCAAAGGAACATGTGAATTCCTATCTCTCTTTCGTATATTTACATCGTTATGAAGTTCAGTCGTCTTCTTCATTAAGTGTCGATCATAAAAGGGCCCTCTTTTATAAATCGTGCTTGTTTCAAAAAGACACGAAGTATTGAAGCATTTTTAATGCAAAGTTAAAAAGGGTGAAACAAAAACCCGAACATAAAGCATTTTTATGCAAACACTTAAGAGTAAAACAAAAACTCGAAAAACACAAGTCATGACAAGAAATTAATATTATACGACGGTAGAAACTAAGTATCAACTTAATCCAAACTGAATTTGTTCATACAAAATTGCCCCTAAGTTGTCATGGGGGACTTATCAATAAAACTTTACCCCCAAATAGGACCAGGGGTAACCACTAATTTATTCTCCAAAAGAAAAGAAAAAAGAAAGGGGTTAACAAACACTTTCACTAGACACTGGAGGATTATCTTCATCAATAGAAGGAGCAGCTTGAGATGGCAAGGGTTGGGAAGCAACTTCATCAGACACGATCTCATCACCCATTGGAACTTCAACCTCAGGTGATGAAAAAATTTGACTCTGGCGTGACCTTTCAATTGTCTCCTTAGTTTTGGCAATTTCAGCTTGTAAGTCAAAGTTTTCTTAGCCCACTTCCGTTAATGTATCAAGTCGGGCATTCAAGTAAGACCAACTCACATAAACATATGCTTTATCCTCGAGAGCTTCATAGTCCTTCTCCCATTGTTCAACGTGTGCTCTCAGTTCATCCCTTTCAACCACAACAACATTGTAGGAAGCTTGTAAAAAAGTAAGGGATCTCTCCAGAATCTGAACCTTGTTAGAGCATTCACGGAGGTCTTCTTGGATCTGAGTAAGCGATTACACGAGTTCTCCAGCATAAGCCTCCTTCTGGTTTAGCAAATCCTTCAAGATTCTTATTTCTTCAGAAGCACGGGAAAGCTGTTCTACAAATGAGGATTCCAAGATGTTCTTATCCTTTCCTGCTTGATTTGACAAAGCCTTCTCAATGGCTAATTCTGTTGTTATCACTCTAACCTGCTACTCTAAGGTAAATTTTTCCTCTTATACTGCTTCCATATCAAGTTGAAGGCTCTCAAATTGTTCCTTCCAGTTATCAGCCTCGGTATGGTGGTCATTCATTAACTACTCCATATGTACGATCCTTTTCATCAACTCTGTACCAATGAGATTGATCTAAAAAAATAGGAAAATTAGATATGGCAAAGGCTAGTGTTAAGAAGAAATAACAGGAAGTTTACCTTCAAAGATGAGTGTACAATATCATTCATCCACGTTAAGGAGCTATGACTTTTCAACCGGGTCAGTCAAAGGCTTCAACCACACATCTGCCTGGCCTGATTTCTTTAAGAGGCTACCTTCTGCAGGAACCTTGATCATAATTCCCTTCATCTCCCCATTACTAGAAGACCCTACTTCAATAATTGAAGGAACGATAGTAGGGGTAGATGAAGGAGCCACGTGTGGCACAGATGGAGAAGCAGAAACAACAACATGCATGACAGATTGAAGTTCCGCTGGAGCAGAAGGAGGAAAGATGGCAAGAGGTGTCTTCTCTGAAATTGAGCCAAAACCTTGATGGAAAAATTGTTCAACTGACTAAGTGGCTGCAGAAGGAGTTTCCTCCTCAGAGTATGCAGGGGTAGAATGATCAGGCTTAGGCACGGAAGATGGACCATTAAGGAGAGCAGATTCGTCATCAGACATGACTCTTCTTCTTTCTCGTGGCCTACGAACCAACGAGCCTTCCTCCTGCTCCTCCTCATCTTCTAAGGTTTGAGTCATATCCGCTTTCCTTTTTGACGAAGAAGAATTTAAGATAATTTCTTGAGCCTTGGCCAAAGAGAGCTTCAAAGCAGTTATAGCGGCATCGGTGAAACCACGAGCAGGAAACCCTAACAAACAAAGTATTAGATAAGTTCAAAAAAAAAAAAGAGAAAAGGGAAACGTAAAAAAAACCTACCATGGGTTTTTACTTTCCAACCAAACCTTGCAGAAAGGTATTTCCAAGAACGTTCTTCCATTGGAGCCATCAACAATAATTTTTCTACCCAACCACAGAAATGGAAATCTCCTCGACGGTTCCACTGTCGCTGAAAAAAGACAAAAACAGTCACGGTACTGAACATCTATCAAGAATAAGGAAATAAGTGAGTAAACAAAACTTATGTGCAAAGCTCCAACTTCTTAGGGAAGGGTAAATTTTCTTCACCTACTAATCCACCTGTAGGGGCAGCAACAAACCTGGCATACCAACCTCTATCTTTATCATCATCAGGAATGACTAAAACTCTCTTACACCTAGCCACAAGAGTAAAGATTCCTTGGCGGGATAAATTGGGAGAGTAGAGGTGAATAAGATGATAGAAGGTAAAAGGAAGTAAAGCCAAGTTAGACAAATAACTGAGGCATGCTACTGCCCTCCAGATGATAGGACCGATTTGTCCCAAACACACATTCAAAAATCGACAAAACTCTATAATGACAGGGTCGATGGAAGGCCTGAAACCCAAAGTAAAAGGGTAGGTATATACAAAAGAATAGTCTGTTTTGTAAGAAATTATCCTTTGATTTTCATTGGGGACCAAGATCGGGAATTCAAATTTCCAATACCAGCCTCTGCGCACAAGAGAAATCAAACCCTCAGTAATTTGAGTAAGGTAAATATCAGCGTGATCATGAGACGTCATGGAAGAAAGCTGTTTTCTTATGTCTTCATTGTCATTGATGAAAGAAAATTCAGTAGGTACAATCTCATCAACCTTTGGTTTGCGAAGTGGTTCGCTGGATTCTCTACTCTTAGAAGAAGATCTAGAAGCTCTAGCCCTAGAAGAAGATGGAGTAACAATAACCCTAGAAGTTGGTGAGGGAGTAATGTTACGTTGAGAAGAAGAAGACCCTCTAGAAGGTGTTGAGCCCAAACTCCTTAATCTATCGCCCCTGATCGGAGTAGGAGAAGGAGATAGTTCATCGACTATTACTAATTTTTTGGTGTCTTGGTTTAAAGAAGACATATTTGCATGAAAGCAGGACTTGTAAGCAGCAAAAGAAAGTTAGAAGTTTTTCGTAGAAGCAAAGGCAAAAAAGGGTATTTATACACGAAGGCAACCGTCAAAAAATGGAAAGATACTGATATGAAAGTCATTATTAAAATTGTCGCTTCGTGACTGATGCAGTTGAAAAAATCCCTAAAGATCGCTGATGAATTGCAGAACCAATCCGGAATCACCACGTGGCACATGCATTTAATAGAAGTGACAAGCGACGTGTACGTTCAGGTACAGATGCAATGGTATGAGTAGAACGGCAACAAAAAATTCCCGCCATAAATGAGTATCCACTTACCAAATATTTAATTGATAAATAAATGGGAAGTGGGGGGGGGGGACTACATGTATTGGTAAAAAATAGACATTACCCGTGTAATATCTTGGATGACAAAGCAATATACATGGAGCGATGAAAGAGAGACAACTAGATAAAAGCCTAGAAAGAGGTACGGAATAAATAGGTACGGGGTAAACACCCACTAGATAATTATAAGCGGAAGCTCCGGTATAATTGAAGAGTTGAAGAGACACGGTCAGAATGAACCAGGGTAGAATAAAGGACAGATTCATAGATCTTCAATCAATGAGCTAAATGTTACAGAATCTTCACGCAACAGTTACGATTACCTATTGTAACGTTACATTAATGATATAAATATTCATTAATGCTCAATAATTAAGAAGATTAGACGTTATATTAAGAAATTCCCTATAAACGAGAGTAAGATCTCACTTGTAGAGACACGTTCGAACCACTACTAAAATATATCTATATTTTTGTGCACTTATTGTTTTCCTATTTTACAAGTCTAATTTCTATTATTGTTCTTAGTGAATTTTCTTGGTTATCAGAAGCCCGAGTACTTCTTAAAATAGCTTTGACTAAGAATCCAGTTCTTTGGTTAAACAAACGCGAGCAATGGTTCGCGAACGCGAAGGCCAGGGGGCATAACCTTTGCGAACGCGAGAAGGTATTCCTCGCATAGGCCTTTGGGCTGTTGTGCATCGCGACGCGACAGGTCTCTCGCGAACGCGATGAATACCTGTCTAGTGATTTTCAAAATAGAACAAAAACGGGACTTCTTCCCAATATTTATATTTCATCACTAGAACTCGACCTATGGCGATTTTTGAGGAGGGAATTCAATACCAAATCATAGGTTTGCACTTTTTAACTCGTTTTCTTCAATTTCTATCATCACTCACTGAATTCCTAGTCCTAAAAGGGTAGAAATTAGGGATTTTGGGAGAATTAGGAATTTTGCAAATTTAGGAATTTAGACCTCGACTTCAGGTCAGATTCCGAAACTAATTACATATTCGGGTTCGGGGGTGAATGGATAAACGGATTTTGGTCCGAACTCGAGTTTTGATCAAGCGGGTCAGGGGTCGATTTTTGACTTTTTGGGAAAAGTTTGGGAAACCTATAATTATGTATTGAAACTGATTTCTTTAGCAATAACTAATGTTAGTAAGTTAATTATGACTAGATACGAGCGGATTGGAGCTGGAATCTAGAGGAAAAGCGGTGGTTGAGCTTTGATTTGGAATTTGGAGCAAGGTAAGTGTCATGTCTAACTTTGGCTTGAGGGATAAGGTATTATTTGCTTATTTGCTACGTATTTGGTTGTTGAGTACAATGTATAGGTGAGGTGACGCGCACCTATGTGTTGTTGTCGAGTCATTGTATGCGAGTGAGTCTTATTCTTGCAATTGTTGTAGTCTTTAATCACATTGTTCCTGCTTGGTTTAGCCATTTGTGATGTTGGACAACTTTTATTCTGTTTTACTGAGATATGGTAATTGTTGAATATTGGCTCAAGGTTGAGGTTGATATTGTGGAACTAAGTATTGATGAAATACTGATTTTTCTTTAATATTTCTAACTATCTGTTATTATTAATTTTTGATTGGTGAGGGACAGTGTAAAGAACGAAGAGTGATTCCGTGCTATTTCATTATTTCATATGGTGAGGAAGAGTGTAAAGCACGGAGGGTGATGCCGTGCCATTTCATTATTTCATATGGTGAGGAAGAGTGTAAAGCACGAAGGGTGATGCCATGCCATTTCATTATTTCATATGGTGAGGAAGAGTGTTAAGCACGAAGGGTGATGCCATGCAATTTCATTATTTCATATGGTGAGGTTGAGAGTAAAAACACGAAGGGTGATACCGTGCAATTTCTTTTACCGTTCTTACTTGTTTTATCTGTTTAAGGCATTTTGAATTATCCGGTTATATCATTGTTATTGATTTCTTACAGTGTGAACCCTTCAACATGTCCCCTCCCAACATTTCATGTATTATTTCTGCTATTGTTGTTATTGTGACATGTATGATTATACTGCACAGATTGTTTGTGGGTGTCTTGTCCTAGCCTCATCACTACTTCGTCGAGGTTAGGCTCAACATTTACCAGTACATGGGTCAGTTGTACGTACTGATACTGCACTCTGCACTTTCTCTGCAGATTCAGATATCAGTCCGAGCTGATTCTGAGATTTGTTGTTGACTCCACCATACAGGAGACCAAGGTAGATCTTCCGATGTCCGCAGAACCTGGAATTCCCTCCTACCTGCTCATTTTACTGTTTTCTTTACTCATAAACAATTGTATTTTTCCTTCAGCCAAATATTTGTAGATAAATAATAGAAGTCCGTGAGTTGTGACTCCAGATCATGGGTAGTTATGTATAAATACTCATTTTAGATTTCTGCTTATTAATTTGATAGATGTTTATTGTTGTTTATCGCCGAAGTTTAAAGATTATTGCGTATTGAATCTCTAACGTTGTCTTACCTAGAAAGTGTGGCATTAAACGCCATCACGATATCGACGGTGGGGATTTCGGATCGTGACAATAACAGACGGAAAAGGCAGAATGCTCGATGAAACTCTACTATGGCAAGCACAAGAATTGAAATGGCAAGATGGAAGAATATAATTAATGTTTTGAAGTGTTCTATCCCACATCCTTAGACGTATCCAAACTCCTATCTTGGACGTGTCCAAGCTCATATCCTTAGATGTGTCCAAGCTTATATCCTCTTGGACACGTCTAGTCATTTAATGCCTGCAAGACCTTTTATAAATAGTATGCAAATTTGGCATCAGAATGAGAGACGTAGAAAGATAACTACTTTTCTCTAAACTTTAGTCTTAACTTCTTTCTTTAACTATTTTATTTTCTTCTTGTAAATTTTTAGATTTTCTAAGAGTATTGGTAATATTCTAGAATTCCTTTTTATTGTGAGATTTAAATACTCGATAATGGAGTAAGCTCGTTGTTGGGATAGTTGATGAAGCTTGATAAATATTTTTATAATATTATTTCAGTTTTAATATATCCTTGGCTTGAATATTTCTTTTTATAACTCATATTGTGCTGAAATAATAATTTTTAATTAATCATATTATCACTTCTATATATTTTCTTTAAGTTATTTTTATATTAATTTTTTAATTCTCACGGAGCAAATTTTAATATATAATAACCAATGAATAAAATAGTAGAGTGCAAATAATTTTTTTGGAAAACTTTTATTTCAAATCTGTAATCTTGTTTGTCTCAAATTTAATTCTCATGGAAGAATTGTTGTAGGCAAGATTACTGATTTTTAGTAAAAATATCTCACGAAGTTTTTACTACCTTTTAGCAGAATTCAAGCAAGAAAATATTTCGGTTTGATCGTCACTAGTTTTAACTCAATTAATTACATAATCTCACTGAGTGCTATTAATTGACTTTCTTTTAGTGAGAAAATATAATTGTATTAGCAATAAGCAATTATTCTTTAGAGAAACACATGTAGAAATTGAGATTTTATTGTAATAATATTATCAAGTGAATTCAACGATTCCCAACTCTTTTTAAATTGTGAATCTTTTGGAAGTTCTTTGTGTTTCTTTAGGTATTAAAAAGTTTTAAAACCTTACTCACCTTTCATCAATTCAGTTCTCTCAAATAGTAGTAAAAAAATTAAAAGTTTGTAGCTTAGATTAATCAATCTTTGTGGGACGATATCATAAACTATACTAGCATTTGACTAAGTACGAGCAGAAAAATCATATGCACATTGGTCTCGTCAAAATTTTGGTGCCATTGCTGGGGATTGGCATACATCTACTTCAGATTAAATATTTTGTTACAAATTTGAGAATTTATTATTACGAATTTTGTTATCTTTTTTTTTTATATAATATTATTAGTTTTTACTAAATAGTACTATAAACATTATTATTACAAAAATAGTAGCATCTTTTTCTTAATAGCATTGTACCATTTTATTTTTGTCTCCTTCCGTTTTTTTGTTTATAACTATTACTACTACAGTTTTTAACATTAACGTGGGTCTATAATTATCATACTACTGTCGGTACTTATTCCTACTACTTCTATCATTAGCTTTCCTTTAGTGTATTTAGTATAATATTGTTTGTACTTTTACCAACTTTATCATAACTATATTTTTGTAATTTGTTTTTGGGATAACTACAACTAATGCTATATTCTACTTTTACCTATATACTGTAATAAGTATACATTGTTTTAGTATTGTTAACTACTGTTTTGTTTTGTTTATTGTTTTGTTAGCCTAATTACTAATAATATTATTATACTATTTTTTTCGTTCACTAAGTATTTCTTTTATCTTTAAATTTTCTTTAGTTTAGTTATTAACTATAGTTCTACTTTCAGAATTTTGAGTAGTTTATGACCCGCTCTTTTACAAAAGAGTTGGTCAATTACGATCTTGAAATTGAAAGATCTCTTCGATTGCGCGGGAAAAGACAAGCATTATCTTCTTAATGCATATCTTGTGATGGAATGGAGAATCGAGAAGTAGAAGAGCGCAACTCACTGAAAATTCCACCACCAACCCATGTAGATGAACAATTTGATGAAGTGGCCCCAAGGCCAGCAAACAGAATCCTAAGAGATTATGATAGACTATACCACTTCAACTGTGAATCTAGTGTTAGAAAATCCCCAGTGGCAGCCAACAACTTTGAAATCAGGACCGACCTGATTCAAACTATTCAACAATCTTGTATCTTCATTGGAGATTCAAGTGAAGATCCACACTGTCATTTAATTGATTTTCTTGAACTTGTTGAAACTACTAAGTATAATGGAGTATCTCAAGCAATCAAGTTAAGGTTAAATCATTTTTCCTTAAAAGGATACGCCAAGACTTGGTTGCGAAGTTTGCCTCAAGGATCTATTACCACATGGGATCAGATAACTCAAAAAATTTTGAACAAATATGTTTCTCCTGCTAATCCACAAAGTTAAGACAAGACATATCTAATTTCTTGCAGACTGACACTGAGTCAGTATATCAAGATGGGAAAGATAAAAGGCAATATTAAGAAAATGTCCACATCATGATATTCCTTAACATATGCAGTTGTACATTTTTTATCATGGGTTAAAACCCTCTTCAAGAAATATGATAGATACAGCTGCAGGAAGTTCTCTAATGGGAAAAACTACACCGGAAGCATTGCTATTATTGAATTAAATTTCTGAGAATGTCATCCAATGACCATCTGAGCATGTAATCATCAATGTCATGACCCAAATCCTCCCTCCGTAAGACATCATGGCGGCACCTAGTCGCTACGACTAGGTAAGCCTAACAATTACGGAAAAATGGAAATAAAAGCAGTAATTAATAACTAAACTTCAACAGATAACTATATAACTGATAAAAACTCCGCTCGGAATGTACAAGAAAACCAAACACTCGAGTATAACAACATTTCCCAAAACCCGATCGTCATAAGTCACAAGCCTCTAGGAGATAACTAAGTGTCTTTTACATCAAAGTCTAAGGATAATACGGAAAGAAAACAACATAAGAGGGAATGGATGGGGACTCCAAGGTCTGTTGACTCTGCAGATGTACCTTGAAGTCTCCGTAGCAGCAGCAAGTACTCTCAGCTAATAGTGGGGATGGTAAGAGGTACCTGGATCTGCACACAAAACATGTGCAGAAGAGTAGCATGAGTACACCACAATGGTACCCAGTAAGTGCCAAGCCTAACCTCGGTAGAGTAGTGACGAGGTCAGGCCTGGGCCCTACTAGAATATAATAATAAGACAAAAGATATAATAATATGAAGAAAGATTGAGAATTTAACAAAAAGAGTTCACGGAGAAATAACAACACAACACAATGAGATAAACAATAGGGGCGCTCCCGAGATACCGTCTCGTAGTCCCAAAAGTAAATACTCAACAGGGGATTTCCCATGATACCGTCTTGTGAAGGGAGATCTACCGAGGTACCGCCTCGTAGTCTCAAAAGTAAATGTGAATGGGGATCTCCCGAGGTATCGCCTCGTAGTCGCAAAAGTAGATATGTAGGAGGATCTTCCGAGGTACCACCTCATAGTCCCAAAAGAAAACACACAGCTCGAATCAGTGGAAAACAATAATTAACAACAAGAATTCAACGGCTAAAGTTGATACAAATCAAGTAAAGACAGGAATTCAACTAAACATGCTGCACAGATTTCAAATAAGCCTTTAAGACACGTAGTCATGCGATATTAGACTAAACAGGATAACTACACATGCTGGTATAACTCAATTAAAATGTAACAGGCTACTACTCAGTGAAAAAATGAATTTTACAACAATTAGCCTGTGTACGCACTCATCACCTCGCGTACACGGCGCTCACATATCACAGAAGTATCACATCATTACCAAATACTAAGGGAATTTTCCCACACAAGGTTATGCCAGCCACTTACCTCGAGCCAAGCTCAATCAATCAACAAGAACGCCTTTCCCTCGATTTTCCGACTCCGAGTGACCCAAATCTAGCCAAAAACAATTACATACTATAGATACAACTATAATAAATTAATCTAATTAATGAAATCAAGACTTCAACAAGTTTTTCGAACATCACCCCAAAAAGTCGATCGGGGCCCACGTCTAGGAATCGGGTAAAAGTCATAAAATGCGAACACCCATTCACACACAAGTTCACTCGTACCAAAAATACTCAAATCCGATATCAAAATCCCAATCAAAACTCAAATATTTGGTTGAAGAACTTTCCAACTCTTCCCCCAATTTTCTCAACTCAAATCCTTAATTAAATGATGAAATTAATGATAGATTAGTGAAATATAACCAAAAACGAGTTAAGAATCATTACCCAATAGTTTCCTTTGAAAATGCCTCAAATTATCGCCTCAATTCGAGCTCCCAAAGTCCCAAAATGAAAATGAGATCAAACCCTCAGAATTTCCCTTTTTTTGCCCAGTGATCTCGCACCTGTGGACACTTAGTCACACTTGCGACGCCGCACCTGGGGAAACACCAGCGTAGGTGTGAATTCCACTTATGGAAAGGGTTTTCGCTTATGCGGACCAGGGATCGCACCTGCGATCATGCTTCTGCGAAGACCCTTCTGCTTTTGCGATCCCAAAACCTCCCGAGCCTCTCCACTTCTGCGTTCAAGCTTCAGCAAAAGCGATTTCGCTTCTGCGGCCTTCATGTCGCACCTGCGACCACAAGCCAAGCTCCTCCAGACCGCACCTATGATCCTCCTCTCGTACGTGCGTGTCCGCACCTGTGGCCAATGCCACCGCAGGTGCGATGACACCAGAAGCTGTAATGCTTCAACAACTTTCACAAGTCCAAAATGAATCCGAAAATGATCCAAAACACACCCGATGCCCCCGAGACCTCGACCAAATACACTACAACGACCCAGCCGGTCGTTTTGAAAATTATATCCCCGATCACCTATTTACTGCTTCACCCATATCTATTTCTGCTATTGTGACTTGCCGGGAGGTTCAGTTTTGCTTTTTGAAAGTGTTTGGGACACTTAGTCCCTAAATGGAGGTTTAAGCCTTAGGATTGGACCGTTGTCGGAACTATATGAAGGCGACTCCGGAATGGAGTTCCGTCGATTCTGTTAGCTCATTTGATGATTTTGCGCATAGGGATGTGTCCGGATTGTGTTTTGGAGGTCTGTAGCTCATTTAGGCTTGAAATGGCGAATGTCGAATTTTTGGAGATTTGGACTGGTTGTGGAATTTTTGATATCTGGGTCGGATTTCGATCCCGGAAATTGGAGTAGGTATGTAGGTTTGAATATGACGTGTGTGCAAAATCTGGGGTCAATCGGAAGTGGTTTAATGTTTTCGGCATCGGTTGTCGAATTTGGAAGTTCCAAGTACCTTAAGTTTGAATCGGAGGATGATTCGTGATATTTGCATTGTTTGATGTGGTTTGAGGGCTCGACTAAGTTTGTATGGTGTTTTAGGATTGTTTGGTCGCGGTCCCGGGGGCCTCGGGTATGTTTTGAATGCTTTACGGATTGAGTTTGGGACTTATGCAATTGTTGAAGCTGCTACACCTGGTGTAATCGCACCTGCGCACTATGGGCCGCATGTGCGGTGCCGAGAAAGCGGCCATGGAACAGCAAAAGCGATTTTGGCCCTGTCCAGCTGGGTTCGCAGGTGTTGCGATAGATCCGCAGAAGCGGACACGCAGAAGAGGAAGAGGAGCGCAAGTGCGGGCTCGCAGATTCGGGCCTTGTTCGTAGATGCGGACCCAGTTCCCGATAAGTGATTTTTGCACATGCGATGATTTTCCCGCAGGTGCGGTACCGCAGGTGCGTTTGAAGGCTCGCAGAAGCGAGTTCGCGGGGCAGAAAAGGGGAAATTCTGAGGGATTAATCTTATTTTTATTTCGGGACTTTGAGGGCTCGGATTTAGGCGATAAATTGAAGGATTTTCAGAAGAAGTTATTGGGTAATGATTCCTAACTCGTTTTTTGTTGTATTCCATTAATCTATATTTGATTTCATCATTTAATTACGGAATTTAAGTGAGAAATTGGGGAAAATTTTGAGAAAAGTTCTTAGGCTGAATGTTGGGGTTTTGATCAAGATTTTGGTATCGGATTTGAGTAAATTTGGTATGGTTAGACTCGTGAGTGAATGAGTATTCGTAATTTCTGCCTCTTACCCCATTCCGAGACGTGGGCCCGGGGAGGCTTTTTGGGCGATTTTCCAATTTCTTGTGTTAGCATTGATTTCATTAGCTAGATTAGTTTCTTGTAGTTATATTTATGTTATTTAATTGATTTTGGCTAGATTTGGTCCACTCAGAGCTGGATATTCGTGGGAAAGGAATTGTGAATGATAGATTGAGCTTAGTTCGAGGTAAGTGGCTTGCCTAACATTGTGTGGAAGAACTCCCCTTAGGATTTAGTATTGTTTTTGATATATGAGCATCGTGTACGTGAGGTGATGAGTGCGTACACGGGTTAATTGTTGCAAAACTCTGTTTTCATTAAGTAAAATACATGTTATCCTTTAACTGAGCTACACTGACATATGTAGTTATCCTGTTTAGTATGGGACAACATGTCTACGTGTCTTAATTGCTTACCTGAACTCTACGCAGCATGCTTTGTGAATTTCCTGCTTCTTCCTTGACTTGTACTTAGTCTAAATTGTAGGATTCGTGTTGTAGTTGTCTTCTATTTTTTGAGATGCATATTTACCTTGGGGCTACGAAAGGTATTCCGGTAGATCCCTTATACTGCATATTTACTTGGACTACGGAACGGTATTCCGGGAGATCCCCATGTACTGCATATTTACTTTGGGACTACAGAACGGTATTCTGGGAGATCCCTATACACATTTACATTTGGGATTATAAGACGGTACCTCAGGAGATCCTCTGTTGTTATCTCTATGTACTGAGCTATTACCTTCTGTGATTTCATTCTTATTAAATTTCTATCTTTATTTTACTGTAATATTTCATTCTGTCTTGCTTTATTTTATATATATACCAGTAGGTCCTGACCTAACCTCCTCGCTACTCGTCCGAGGTTAGGCTTGGCACTTACTAGGTATCATTGTGGTGTACTCATGCCCTTCCCTGGACATGTTTTTCATGTGCAGATCTAGGTACCTCTTATCAGCCGCATTATTAGTGAGGCGAGACAACTTTAGAGACTTCAAGGTATATCTTCCGCATCCGCAGACCTCGGAATCCCTTTATACTCTTCCCTATGTCAAATACTTCTTGCATTTCCTTTTATTAGCCTCTAGAGTATAGAAGAACTATTCTCTTTCTGTAGTTTGTGACTTACGATGTTCTGGGTTTTGGGAGAGTTTATGTACATTTCGAGAGTGATTATTGTATATGCCGAGCGGCATCTTAGTTTCTTATTTGAAAATTTCCTATTAGTTGTTAGCTTTTATGTTTTCATCTCATTTTCCCCAAATGTTAGGATTACCTAGTCGTAGAGACTAGGTGTCATCATGACGGTTCACTGAGGGAGAACTGGGGTCGTGATAAGTTGGTATTAGAGCTCTAGGTTCATAGGAGTCGTGAGTCACAAGCCGGTTTATTAGAGTCTCGCGGATCGGTATGGAGACATTTGTACTTATCTTCGGGAGGCTACGGAACTGTTAGGAAAATTCCACTTCATTTTATTCCTTGTCGTGCGAGATTATTGACTTCAAAATTCTAAACTTCTGTCTTTTATTCTCTCACAGATGGTGAGGACACGTGCAACCGGAGATGTCCAGGCACCCGCGCCCCCTGCTAGAGCCGCACGGGGCCGGGGTAGGGGACAAGGACGCCCACGTGGTGCAGCCAGAGCACCCAAGCAAGCTCACCAGTATCTCCAGTCGGAGCGCAGACACGTGAGGTGCCTACTACTACTACAACAGCTCTTCAGGAGACCCTTGCACAGTTCCTGAGCATGTTTGATACTCTAGCTCAAGCAGGGTTGTTTACCCTTGCTCCAGCCACATCTCCGGCCGGGGGAGAAGCACAGACTCCCACCGCCAGCACCCCCGATCAGCGAATTCAGGTTGATTAGATTCCAGAGGTTATACCGGTACCACCTGTAGCCCCAGTTCAGCCCGAGGATAGGGCAGCAGTTTCTAAGGAGGAGAAGCATAGGCTCGAGAGGTACAAGAAGTACGACCCTCCTACATTCAGTGGTCTAGAGTCAGAGGATGATCATGGATTTCTGTAGGAGTGCCACCGTATCCTCCGCACTATGGTGATAGCAGAGTCGAGGGGGTTTCTTTCACCGTTTTTCAGCTTCTAGGAGATTCTATCAGTGGTGGCGTACTTATGAGTTGGAAAGTCCGGCTGAGGCAGCTTCCCTTACATGGACTCAGTTCTCGGACATGTTTTTGAGAGAGTATGTCCCTCATAGCCTCAGGGAGATATGGCGCACAGAGTTTGAGTAGTTCACTAGGGTGCTATGATTGTTTCAGAGTATGCAGTCAGTTTCAGTGACTTGGCTAGACATGAACCGGCCTTGGTTTATATAGTTCGAGAGAGGGTCTATCGGTTTATTGAGGGACTCCATCCCAGCATCAAGACTACCATGGCCCGGAAGCTAGAGATGGATATCTCTTATCAGCATGTGGTGAGTATTGCAAGGAGAGTGGAGGACATGCTTGCTGGGGATAGGGAGGAGAGAGAGGCCAAGAGGTCTTGAGAGTCTGGCTATTATTATGGTGCCCGTGCCCCAGTTGCAGTTCGTCATAGTAGGGGCTATGTGAGTCGCCTCGTGCATTCAGCTCTTCCAGCCGCGAGTGGTGTTCCAGCCTCTTCTAGGCCTCAGGAGCCTTATTAAGCACCGCCAATATCTAGTATGCCTCCCGCTTGTGGTTCTTTCAGCGGTCAGTCTAGCAGACCTGGCCCAAGTCAGCCACAGCATCCAAGCCCTCCCAGATCTTGTTTTGAGTGTGGCGACACTCGCCATATGGTGAGCGATTTCCCCAGACTTAGGAGGGGTGCACCTCCATAGACTTCTCAGTCACAGCATGCTCCACAGGGTCCTCAAGCTATGATTATAGCACCAGTTGCCACCCCACCTGCTCAGCCAGCCCGAGGTGGAGGTCGAGGATGTAGAGGTCGACCTAGAGAGGGAGGCCAGGCCAGATACTATGCCCTTACTTTTTGTACCGAGGCCGTTGCTTCTGACTCTGTCATTACAGGTATTATTTTGGTCTGTCATAGAGATGCATCGGTTCTATTCGATCCAGGCTCCACTTATTCCTATGTTTCATATTATTTTGACCCGCATTTAGGCGTATCTCGGGATTCTTTGAGTTCCCCTATTTATGTGTCTACTCCCATGGGAGATTCTCTTATTGTGGGCCATGTATATCGGTCATGTTTGATTGTTATTAGTGGTTTTGAGACAAGAGCTGATTTATTATTGCTCACCATGGTAGATTTTAATATTATCTTGGGCATGGACTGATTGTCGCCCCATTATGCTATTCTTGATTGTCACGCCAAGGCCGTGACAGTGGCTATGCCAGGTTTACCGCGATTAGAGTGGAGGAGAGTTATTTCATTTCTTAAAGCTCAACGAGTGGTTGAGAAGGCGTGTGACGCGCATCTAGCCTATGTGAGAGATGTCAGTATTGATACCCCTACAGTTGAGTCAGTCCTAGTAGTGAGGGATCTCCCTGATGTGTTTCCAGCTGATCTTTCGGGCATGCCGCCCGACAGAGATATCAACTTTGCTATTAATTTGTTGTCGGGCACTTAGCCCACCTCTATCCCTCCTAATCATATGGCCCCTCCTAAGTTGAAGGAGTTGAAGGAACAATTATAGGAATTTCTTGATAAGGGTTTCATTCGGTCCGGTGTGTCACCTTGGGGTTCTCCTGTCTTGTTTGTGAAGAAAAAAGATGATTCTATGCATATGTGCATTGATTATCGCCAGTTGAACAAATTCACAGTGATGAACATGTATCCTTTGCCTCGTATTAATGACCTATTTGATCAGTTACAGGGTGCCAAAGTATTTTCCAAGATTGACTTGCACTCAGGTTATCATCAGTTGAATATTTGGGATCCAGATATCCAGAAGGTTGCTTTTAGGACTTGGTATGGCCATTACGAGTTCCTTGTTATGTCATTTGGGCTGAAAAATGCCCCAACAACTTTTATGCACTTGATGCACAGTGTGTTTCAGCCCTATATTGACTCTTTCGTCATCGTATTCATTGATGACATTCTAGTGTATTCCCGGACTCGGGAGGATCATGAGCAGCACTTGAGGACAGTACTTTAGACTTTGAGAGAAAAGAAGTTATATGCAAAGTTCTCAAAATGTGAGTTTTGGTTAGATTTCGTGGCATTTTTGGGTCACGTGGTGTCGAGTTAAGGGATCAAGGTGGATCCGAAGAAGGTGGAAGCAGTGCAGAGTTGGCCTAGATCGTCCTCAATTACAGAGATCCGAAGTTTCCTTGGTTTGGCGGGGTATTACCATCGATTTGTTGAGGGATTCTCATCTATTGCAGCGCCTATGACCAGACTGACCTAGAATTGTGCTCCGTTCAGGTGGATGGAAGAGTGTGAGGACAGCTTCCAAAAGCTCAAGACAACTTTGACTACAACCCTAATATTGGTATTTCCTTCAAGTTCGGGGTCTTATACAGTTTATTATGATGCGTCGTGAGTTTTCCTCGGTGCGGTGTTGATGCAGGAACGTAGGGTGATTGCCTATGCATCCAGACAACTGAAGGTGCATGAGAAGAAGTATCATGTCCACGACCTTGAGTTAACAGCTATTGTTCATGCCTTGAAGATTTGGCGGCACAATTTATACGGTGTTCCTTGTGAGATCTACACTGATCACTAGAGTTTGCAGCATCTAATCAAGCAGAAGGATCTTAATTTGCATCAGAGGAGGTGGTTAAAGCTGCTTAAGGATTATGACATCACTATTTTGTACCACCCTGGGAAGCCCAATGTGGTGGCCGATTCTTTGAGTCACCGAGCAGAGAGTTTGGGGAGTTTAGCATATCTACCAGAAGTAGAGAGGCCCATGGCATTGGATGTTCAGGCCTTAGCCAGTCAGTTTGTGAGAGTGGATATTTTTGAGCCGAGTCGAGTATTGTCTTGTGTGATCTCTCGGCCTTCTCTTTATGACCGTAGCAGAGAGCGTCAGTACGATGACCCCCATCTGTTTATCCTTGAGGACACGGTCCACCACGGTGATGCTAAGGAGGTCATTGTTGGGGATGATGGTGCATTGAGGATGCAGGGAAGGATGTGTGAGCCTAATGTGGACGGTTTGTGTGAGTTGATTCTTCAGGAGACTCACAGATCGCGTTACTCCATTCATTCGGGTGCCACGAAGATGTATCAGGACTTGAGGCAACACTATTGGTGGCATTGAATGAAGAAGGACATAGTGGAATATGCGGCCCGATGTCGAAATTGCCAGAAGGTGAAGTATGAGCATCAACGACCGGGTGGATTACTTCAGAAGTTAGAGATTCCAGAGTGGAAATGGGAGCAGATCACTGTGGATTTCATTGTTGGACTCCCACGGACTCAACGGAAGTTTGATGCAGGTTGGGTGATTGTGGATAGGCTGACCAAGTCAGCTCACTTCCTTCCTATGATGACTACCTATTCTTCCGAGCAGCTGGATCAAGTTTATATCCGCGAGATCATCACAATTAATGGCATGCTAGTATCTATCATCTCTGACCAGGGTACACAGTTTACATCACGGTTCTGGAGAGTCGTACAACATGATTTGGGTACTCGAGTGGAGTTGAGCATAATATTTCACCCTCAGACGGACGGCAGTCTGAGTGCACTATTCAGATTCTAGAGGATATGCTCCGTGCGTGTGTGATGGAGTTTGGAGGTTCTTGGGATCAGTTCTTTCCACTTGCGGAGTTTTCCTACAATAACAGTTATCAATCCAACATTCAGATGGAACCGTATGAGGCTCTGTATGGTAGACGGTGTAGATCTCCAGTGGGTTGGTTTGAGTCGGGCAAGGCTAGATTATTGGTCACAGACTTTGTTCAGGATGCTTTAGAGAAGGTTAAGGTGATTCAGGATAGACTTCGCACAGCCCAGTCCAAACAGAAAAGTTATGCAGATTCGCGATGTGGCATTCATGGTTGGAGAGCGGGTCTTACTCCGGGTTTCGCCTATGAAGGGCGTTATGAGGTTCGGAAAGAAGGGAAAGCTGAGCCCAAGGTTTATTGGCCCCTTTGAGGTATTGCGGCGAGTTGGGGAGGTTGCTTATGATCTTGCCTTACCTCCCAGCCTAGTAGGAGTTCATCCGATATTTCATGTTTCGATGCTCCGAAAGTATCACGACGATCCATCTCATGTGTTGGATTTCAGCTCAGTCCAGTTGGACAAGGATCTTCCTATGTTGAGGAGCCAGTGGCTATTTTGGACAGGCAGGTTCAAAAGTTGAGGTCAAAAAACATTGCATCACTAATGGTTTAGTAGAGGGGTCAGCCGATTGAGGAGGCGACATGGGATACCGAGCAGGATATGCGCAGCCGTTATCCTCATCTTTTCACCACTTCAGGTATGTCTCTATGCTCATTCGAGGACGAACAATTGTTTTAACAGGGGGAGGATGTAACGACCCAGCCGGTCGTTTTGAGAGTTATAGCCCCGATCCCCTATTAACTGCTTCCCCCATATCTATTTCTGCTATTGTGACTTACTGGGAGGTTTCGTTTTGGTTTTTGGAAGTGTTTGGGACACTTAGTCCCTAAATGGAGGTTTAAGCCTTAGGATTTGGACCGAAGTCGGAACTGTGTGAACATGATTCCGGAATGGAGAGTTCCATCGATTTTGTTAGCTCCGTTGGGTGATTTTAGTCTTAGGGGCGTGTTTGGATTGAGTTTTGGAGGCCCGTAGCTCATTTGGGCTTGAAATTGCGAAAATCGAATTTTTGGAGATTTGGACCGGTAGTGGAATTTTTGATATTGGGGTCGGATTCCGATCCCGAAAGCTAGAGTAGGTCCTTAGGGTTGAATATTACTTGTGTGCAAAATTTGGGGTCAATCGGACGTGGTTTGATGGGTTTCGACATTGGTTGTCGAATTTGGAAGTTTCAAGTTCCTTAAGTTTGAACCGGAGGATGATTCGGGATTTATTTGGTGTGGTTTGAGGGCTCGACTAAGTCCGTATGATGTTATAGGATTGGTTGGTATGTTTGGTAGAGGTCCCGGGGGCCTCGGTTGTGTTTCGAATGCTTAGCGGATTGAGTTTGGGACTTATGCAATTGCTAAAGCTGTTGCACCTGGTGTAATCACACCTGCGCACTTTCGCCGCAGGTGCGGTGTCGTAGAATTTGTTTTGGCCCTGTCCAGCTGGGGCTGCAGGTGCAGTGATAGATCAGCAGAAGCGGAGATGTGGAAGAGGAGCACAAGTGCGGGCTCGCAGATGTGGCCCTTGTTCGCAGATGCGGAACCAGTTCTCGTTAAGTGATTTCTGCACCTGCGATGATTTTCCCGTAGGTGCGGTACCACAGGTGCGTTTGAAGGCTCGTAGAAGCGAGTTCGCTGGGCAAAAAAGGGGAAATTTCGAGGGTTTGATCTCATTTTCATTTTGGGACTTTGAGAGCTCGGATTTAAGCGATAAATTGAAGGATTTTCAGAGGAAGCTAATGAGTAATGATTCCTAACTCGTTTTTGGTTGTATTCCATTAATCTATAGTTGATTTCATCATTTAATTAAGAAATTTGGGTGAGAAATTGGGGGAAATATTGAGAAAAGTTCTTAGGCCGAATGTTGGGGTTTTGATCGAGATTTTGGTATCGGATTTGAGTAAATTTGGAATGGTTAGACTCGTGAGTGAATGGGTGTTCGTAATTTGTGACTCTTACCCGATTCCGAGACATGGGCTCGGGGAGGCGTATTGGGCTATTTTCCAATTTCTTGCATTAGCTTTGATTTCATTAGCTAGATTAGTTTCTTGTAGTTATATTTATGTTATGTAATTTATTTTGGATAGATTTGGGCCTCTCGGAGCCGGATATTCGTGGGAAAGGCATTGTGACTTATTGACTGAGCTTGGTTCGAGGTAAGTGGCTTGCCTAACCTTGTGTGAGGGAACTCCCTTTAGGATTTAGTACTATTTTTTATATATGAGCGTCGTGTACGTGAGGTGACGAGTGCGTACAGGGGCTAATTGTTGCAAAACTCCATTTTCATTAAGTAAAATACCTGTTATCCTTTTACTGAGCTACACTAGCATATGTAATCTTTTTTGGTTTAGGACAACAAGTCTACGTGTCTTAATTGCTTACCAGAACTTTGTGCAGCATGTTTAGTGAATTTCCTGCTTCTTCCTTGACTTGTACTTAGCCTAAATTGTAGGATTTAGTGTTGTAATTGTATTTCTATTGTTTGAGATGCATATTTACTTTAGGACTACGGAACGGTATTCCGGGAGATCCCATGTACTGCATATTTACTTTGGGACTACAAAACGGTATTCTGGGAGATCCCTCTATACTGCATATTTACTTTGGGACTACGGAACAGTATTTCGGGAGATCCCCATGTACTTCATATTTACTTTGGGACTACGAAATGGTATTCCGGGAGATCCTCCTGCACATTTACGTTTGGGACTACGAGACGGTATCTCGGGAGATCCCCTGTTGTTATCTCTGTGTACTGAGTTGTTACCTTCTGTGATTTCATTCTTATTAATTTTCAATCTTTATTTTACTGCAATATTTCATTATGTCTTGCTTTATTATGGATATATATATATATATATACCAGTGGGACCTGACTTGACCTCGTCACTACTCGACCGAGGTTAGGCTTGGCACTTACTGGGTACCGTTGTGGTGTACTCATGCACTTCCCTACACATGTTTTTCGTGTGCAGATCCAGGTACCGCTTATCAGCCGCATTATCAGTGAGGCGAGACAGATTTAGAGACTTCAAGGTATATCTACCGCGTCCGCAGACCTCGGAGTCCCTTTCTACTCTTCCCCATGTCAAACACTTCTTGTATTTCCTTTCGTTAGACTCTGGAGTATAGAAGCACTGTTCTTTTTCTGTAGTTTGTGACTTATGATGTTTCGGGTTTTTGGAGAGTTTATGTACATTTCGAGAGTGATTATTGTATATGCCGAGTCGGCATCCTAGTTTCTTATTTTAAAATTTCCTGTTAGTTGTTAGCTTTTATATTTTCATTTTCCGCAAATGTTAGGCTTACCTAGTCGTAGAGACTAGGTGCCGTCTCGACAGTTCACAGAGGGAGAACTGGGGTCGTAACATATACCCACAAGTCTTAAAACACCAAACGAACTTAGTCGAGCCCTCAAACAACAACAAAATCACGAATCACGCTCGAATTCAAACTTAATGATCTTTGAAACTTCAAACTTCTACAAGTGATGCCGAAACCTATCAAATCATGTTCGATTGACCTCAAATTTGCACACAAGTCATAATTGACATTACGGACCTAATCCAACCTCCGGAATTGAGATCCGACTTTGATATCAAAAAATCCACTCCCGGTCAAACTTCCCAAAAATCCAACTTTCGCTATTTCAAGCCTAATTCAACTACGAACCTCCAAATCAAAATTCGGACACGCTCCTAAGTCCAAAATCACTGAACGGAGCTAACGGAATTGACGAAACTCCATTCTGGAGTCGTCTTCACACAGTTATGACTACGTTCAAAATCCTAGAACTTAAGCTTCCGTTTTAGGGACTAAGTGTCCCAAATCACTCTGAAACCAAAACAAAACCTCCCGAAAAGTCACATAAGCAGAATGAAAGATATGGGGAAAGCGGTAAATAGGGGATCGAGGCTAATACTCTCAAAACGATCGGCCGGGTTGTTACAATCAAGAAGGCTGCTACAATAAATCAGGCAGACGCTTTAAATACGCTAACACAAAAAAGTGTTTCTTTGGTACAAAAGTTTGAATTTTTTCAGGTGAATACAAAACAACCAAGCCAGTCTAAGGCTTGTGACATGTGTGGGGGAAACCATCAGAACCATGAATGTCAAGCAACCAATCACAATGATGAACATGTCAATGACATTGGTTATAAGCAATATCCTTTTGGAAGTCCAATGGCACAAAAATATCCAGGTTTTCAATGGAGCAATCCAAATGGTGCTGAGAACTTTCAATGCTTCCAAAAGTAACAAATGCAGGGTCCACCTGGATACCAGAATCTAAACCATGGTCAATAAAACCTCAGACCTTATCAGCAAGCAACTCCATATCAGCAAAGGTCTCAACAAGCTCATCCTGGTCTTGATGACCTTTTGTACAAGTACATTAAGGTCACTGATGAAAGATGGAGAGCCAAAATTCATCCCTCAGAAATATGGAAATACAGTTGAGTCAGCTGGCGGCTCTTGTGTCAAAAAAGATTCAGAGTCCCTCACCAAGCAATACAAAGAAAAACCCAAAAGAGCACCTTAAGGCTATCACCTTACAGTCAGGTAAGGAACTTGATGAATCTTATGGAGGCAGATAAGAAAACAACCAACCAGAACAACAGGTAGACAATGGTAAGAATGTTGAAAAACCATCTGAACCATAAGAGGAGAAAGAAATCAAGAAAAAAGAAGAAAAGAATATTGAAAAATTGGCTCCTCTCTCTGTGACAATTCCTTTTCCACAAAAAATGAAAAGAGAAAAGCTTGATAGTCAATTTGTAAATTTTTTGGAGATTTTAAAACAGATTCACATCAATATTTCATTCACTGATGCTTTATTGCAAATGCCTTCATATGCCAAATTTTTGAAAGAAATTTTTTCAAGCAAAAGAAAATTGGAAGAAGTTTCTGTGGTAATACTTACTGAAAAATATAGTGTTATGCTTCAAAATAAGCTACTACAAAAACTTGGTGACCCAGGCAATTTTATAATTCTATGCACTTTGGGAGGAGTATATTTTGAAAAAGCACTTTGTGATTCTAGAGCTTCAATAAATTTGATGTCATTTTCTATCTTTAGAAAATTGAATCTCGGTAAAATGAAAGATATAGGTGTTTCTCTTCAGTTGGCAGATCAAAAGACTAAGACAGCTACGAGAATAATTGAAAATATACTTGTAAGAGTAGATAAGTTTGTTTTTCCTGTGGATTTCATAGTACTTGAAATGAAGGAATGTCCTGATGAACCGATAATTTTGGGTAGACCTTTTCTTACTACAGGTAGAGCAATCATAGATGTCCATCAAGGACAACTAATTTTGAGAGTTGATAAAGAAAGAGTTATTTTTGATATGCAAAAGATACTAAGGTTTTCAGTAGATGAGGCATCATCTTCGTGTTTTTCATTTGACATGATTTGTTATTCTACAGATGAATTCAAATATGATCAATTAATTCCATACTCAATGGAAAGATGTTTGGCCAAATCCGGCACCACACAGGATGATAATCCTATCATCAGAAGAGAAGCTGAAACATTAGAAAAAGATTCTAAAGATGAGGAGATGCAACCAGAACAAGTTCAACAAAAAATTGAACTCAAATTTCTCCCATCTCATTTAAAATACATTTATCTTAAGGAAGAATTATTTCCAATAATTATTTCATCTTCTCTTACTACAAGACAAGAAGAAAAACTGATTGAAGTATTGAAAACACACAAAAGAGCCTTGGGGTAGACTATAGAAGATATCAAACGCATTAATCCAACTATTTGTAAGCACAGAATACTCATGGAGGATAGCTACAAGCCAATAGTCCAGCCCTAAAGGAGATTGAATCCAGCAATGGAGGAAGTGGTGAAAAAAGAGATTGTAAAGCTTAGCGGCAGGTATCATTTACCCAATTTCAGACAGCCCTTGGGTAAGCCCTGTTCAGGTAGTACCAAAGAAAGGAGGTATGACTGTTATAAAAAATAAAAATAATGAACTCATGACTACCGGAACCATCACAGGATGGAGAGTCAGTATTGATTACAGATGACTCAATGATGCTACTAGAAAAGAGCATTTTCCTTTACCATTTATTGATCAAATGTTGGAAAGAATTGCAGGATATGGTTTTTACTATTTTCTTGATGGTTATTCAGGGTATAACAAGATACCAATTGCACCAGAAGATCAAGATAAGAAAACTTTCACATGTCCTCATGGAATATATGCACCAGAAGATACCCAATTTCAGTGTTGCATGTCAGCAATTTTTTCTGACAGGACTGAAAAGTTTCTTGAAATTTTTATGGATGATTTTACACTCTTTGGCAAAAATATTTGAAGATTGTCTTCATTATTTGACCTTAATTCTTAAGAGATGTGAAAAGACAAACTTAATTCTTAATTGGGAAAAATGTCATTTTATGGTTAATGAGAAAATTATTTTAGGACATAAAATCACTGCTAAAGGGATATAAGTTGATAAGGCTAAAATTGATGTTATAGCAGGAGTACTCCCTCAAAGAACTGTTAAAGGCATTAAAAGCTTTCTAGGTCATGCAGGTTTTTACAGACGGTTCATAAAATACTTTTCGAAGAGTTCAAAACCACTAACTAATCTTTTGATGAAAGATATTAAGTTTGATTTTTCAAGTGATTGTTTGAAAGCAAATGAGACCCTTAAGGAAAAGTTATCAACCGCCCTTGTAGTTGTGTCCCCAGGCTGGAATCATCCTTTTAAGGTCATGTGTGATGATAGTGATACATCAGTTGGAGTTGTTTTAGGCCAGAGAAAGGATAAGATCTTTCGTCCCATTTACTATGCTAGTAAAATAATGAATGAGGCTCAACTAAATTATGCCACAACAGAAAAAGAGTTAATAGTAGTAGTATTTGCTTTTGATAAGTTTTGATCTTATTTGATAGGAACTAAGGTCACTGTTTTTACTGATCATGCAGCTTTAAAATACCTCTTAGAAAATAAAGACACTCGGCCTAGATTGTTAAGATGGATTTTACTTTTACAAGAATTTGACCTTAAGATGAAAGATAAAAAGAGGACAGAGAACCAGGTAGATGATCGTTTGTCTAGATTAGAAAATCCTCCCAGTGAGTGTAATGAGATAAAAGAAGAGTTTCCTGATGAACACATTTTTTCGGTCGACACAGTTGTGACTCAACCACCCTGGTTAGCAGATATCGTGAACTACTTGGTTGGAAAGTAGATAGCCCAAGATCTCTTGCCGACAAAGAAAAAAACTTATATTTGATGCAACGTACTATCTGTGGAATGAACCTTGTATAAAAATGGTGCAGATAATATAATTATAAGGTGAGTACCTAATGAAGATATGAACAAGATTCTGTATCACTGCCATGATGGAGAAATTGGAGGCCATTATGCAGCAAATCGAATGGCTTTTAAAGTTTTAAAAGCCGAATTTTTTTGCCGACGCTCTTTAAAGATGCTCGAGTATATATTGCACAATGTAACAGCTGTCAGAGAACAGGTAATATCACTAAGAGAGATGAGATGCCATTGCAATCAATACAGCTATGTGAAATATTTGATGTTTAGGGAATAGATTTCATGGGTCATTTTCCTTCTTCTCACTCTTTTGAATATATCCTTGCGGTTGTGGATTACGTGTCAAGATGGGTTGAAGCCATCCCCACAAGAAAGAATGATGCTCGTAAAGTGTGCAATTTTTAAAAAAAAAGTATTTTTACTAGATTTAACACACCACGAGTCATAATTAGTGACCAAGGAACTCATTTCATGAATTAGCAATTTTCTGCTTTGCTATCAAAATATGGCGTGACTCACAAAACATGAACACTATATCATGCTCAAACTCAAGGACAAGTTGAGGTATCCAGTCGCGAGCTAAAAAAATTCTTAAAAAAATGGTTGGAATCTCAAGAAAAGACTGGGATTTAAAACCCAGAAATGTGCAAGCGAGACCCAACAAAAAAAAAATTCGCGCGAAAGTCGTTAGATGATGCATTATAGGCATACCAAACAACATTCAAAATGCCAATTGGAACATCTCCATATAGATTAGTCTTTGGAAAAGCTTGCCATCTTCCCTTAGAATTAGAGCACAAAGCTTGTTGAGTATTAAAAGCACTGAACTTTGATCTGACCTCCGCTGGTAAAAATACATTTTTTCAAGTGAATGTGTCATGACCCAAAATCCACTAGTTGTGTGGAACCTAACACAACCCGCTAGGTAAACCAACTAATAATTATGCAATTGCAATAATATTAACAAGACAATTAACAAAAGGAATTTTCTGAATCTTATACTTTTTTCAAGGACTGGTAGTACAAATCATGAACTTCTAAGAATATAATTTACAAAGCTGATATGAAGTAAATACATCTTCTATTTAAAAAGTACATAAACAGAGCTTTTCTAAATCTACGGCTATCATGAACAAGAGGAAGCTACAACCGTAACACAGGTACATCTTCAAATCCAGCTCCCATGGAACACAGCAACCTCAACAGCCAACATCTGCACGCAATAGGCAGAAGTGTAGTATCAGTAAAACCGACCCCATGCACTGGTAAGTAACAAACCTAACCTTAGGTTGAAAGTAGTGACGAGCTGAAACATGGTCGGGTCCAACACCAGTAGCCAACAAGAATGCATAACAACATAGAGCATATAAATAAGGAAGTAACTCAAAGATAAAATGCTCAGCTTTTCCACAGTTTTTCAAAAATAGTTCCGCTTTTCAAGAATATCAGTGAAAACCCAATCCTTTACCGAAATCGTCGAAAAATATGAGATAGTTTGAAAGGGGGATAAACTTGGGGGATAATATGTGATTTTATCATAATTTTTGAAGTTTCAAAGACGGGGACATGAGTTGTCACTCCCGA
>ML425960.1:0-97916 GCA_005239525.1 Nicotiana knightiana
AGCCATTAAAAAGCTTTGAAGCTTTGAATTCGAATTTGAATTTTCAAAAATCATTATTTGTTTTGGGTGTTGTTGCAAATAATTGGGAATATGGTTTGTAGTTTATATCTCAATTTTGAGGGTGTTTTGGTGAAGATTAGACTTGATTTTGGCTAAATTTCATATTGAAACTCGTCGAAGAAGAAGAAGAAGAAGAAGACGACATGATATACATTATATTTACGAAATTGTAGTAAAATTGTAGAATAATTGTAGAAAAATTATTTCTACTCGATTTTATATATAAAAGTTGAACAATATTGTATAAAAATTATATTTAAATTGTATGATACTGTAGTTATATATAACTGAGTAGAAATAATATATGAAAATTGTAGATAAGTTGTACAATATATAATTAGTTGTATGAAATTTATTTTTACTATGTATAAATCAGATACAAAATATACAAAAGTCATATTGTATAAATTTTGTATAAAATTTGTATTTAAGTTGTATGTTATTGTAGTTATATATAACTGGGTAGAAATAATGTATGAAAGTGTAGATAAATTGTTGATAAGTTGTAGATAAGTTGTATAATATGTAATTAGTTGTATGAAATTTATTTTTACTAAATTGCTAACGAGACTGGTGTTCCATTTTACAAAATTTCTGCTACTGCATTGGTCTCTGGAATTTCAGATGCATCAGAAAAAAACATAAGGGAACTGTTCTCGAAAGCGTACAGGATAGCACCTTTTATTGTGTTTATTGATGAAATTGATTCAATTGCTTTTAAACGAGAGAATTTTTAATCTTATGAAATAAGAAACAAAATGAAAATCTTATGAAATGTTAGAAAGAGAATAAATATTTTTGTCAAACACTTATGCTCACGCCTTCTACTGAAAAAGGAGAATAAATATTACTGAAACATGTATATTTCAAAACACTTAAATAGGAAATGAGCACCACTAAGATAATAAGATATATTCATTAACTAGTACATAGAGAAATGGAACGGCGCATTGTAACGCAACTGATGACGTGCATGGATGAATCACACAGGCTTGTAAAACCTGATGATGAAAAAGATGGTGATGGATTTAATGGCGGTAATGCTGGTTTTGTGCCGGTAATTGCTTCTAACAGATACTTTTTATTTCTTTTTTGTATCTTTTCTGGGTTGATTTTGCTAGTGCTCGCTGACAATTGCTACTTCTTAATTTGTTCCAAATCAGCGTGGATGATTAAAGGCACTGCCGATGATTGGAGAAAAATAAGGAAAGAGAAGAAGAGAAAAAAAAAGGAAAAGGGTGTAACTAAATCCCTTGATTGAAGGCACAAATAATGGATTTAGGAGCCTTTTAAGGTGGATTGTATATATTTTGTAAACAAAACTTGTCTATACCGAGTAATTATCTAAACATGGACATTAAGGGTAATAAAGTTTCAAATAGTGTATAGGAATGAAAAAATCCCTAATATTATTAGTGTCCAGAAAAAAGAGATAAAGAGAGGAGACACTAGTAATGCGTCTGGCCGCCTCTTTTAAAGAGTCATCAACACACTTTGGACTCTATTTGAATTAATCCATTAGAATGTTGATATATCTATGCATATGAAAATGTGCACTTAGGGGTGGGCGTCGGTCGGTTCGGTCGGTTATTATGAAAGTACGGTTCAAGGAAATTTATGCTTCTCTAGAAATGCTGCAAACAGTAGCTGGAAATTATTCACATAACGATATTCATTCACGTAACAAGGCTTGAAATGCTCCAAACAGTAGCAAAATGAAGCAGAACACACTGTGTAGTGTGTAGAATTACAAAAAAAGGAGGGACTTCACGTCCAAACTTCAACAGGACTTCACGTCCAAACGTGTTCAGAAGACAGCAGCAAAATCTAGCTGCAACACGACTTCACGTCCAAACTCCAAACAGTAGCAATACTGAATACAGACTAAGTGTATTACGGATTTAGTGGGCTATCAGTAATACTAAAATGGGAAATAGTAAATGGGTTTGGGTATGACTATCAGTAAGTTTGGGTTTGGGTAAACTAAATTGGGCTTCAAAGTTCAAATACGTATTGGGCTTCAGCCTAAAATGGGTAATAACTAATACCCAAAATTTCTGTTTTTTCAGTTGAACCGAAAATCGAAATATCAAAATCGTAAACCGCACCGAAAAATTAAAAATTAATAATTTAAAAATCGTGCATCGACCGAAAAACCGATTAAACCGAAAACGAATAATCGAAATTCACGGTTTGACCAGTATTATGCCCATCCATGTGTGCACTTTGCATGAATAAGAGGTATGGCTGTTCACTCAAACCTTTTCCTTGTTCCAGCAATCAAGAAAAAAGAGAAGAAAAAGTATTCTTATTAAACAATTCAAATATAAGCGGATACTGCTACGTTCCAGTAGCAAAACCATTTCTTTTGCTATTTGCTAGTCAACATAAAAGCTAAGTAAACCAAATCAATAACAAACAGTGATTAATCAAAATAAAATCAGGCAGAACGAAACTTTATTAAATAAACAACTATAGTGAAACTAATTAATACTAAGTGAGAAACTATTACTCATGTAAAGACTATGATTACATATGTTTATTCACTAGCTACTACGAATAGGAAAAAATAAAAATTAAACTACTCCATCATCTTTAATCACGGGTCTATCACCGATCAAGTGGTTTATTTTCCATCAGGGTGCTCAAAGAAGTCTGTCACATCCTGGCAGGTTATATCAAATTCATTGTCATAGACAAAATTAGCTTCAGGGCCTTTACTCTTTAGAGATGTCTGATAAAACTCAACCAAATATCTTGGTGTACGACAAATATTTTTCCAGTGCTCTTTTCCACCGCAACGGTAGCATTCAGTTTCTGAACCATTTGTCTTTTGCTTCTCATCTTTTCCTTTCCACTTTTGGTGGTTATCTTTCTTTGGGGGATGATTAACACCGGGAAATTTTTTTCTTTGTCCACAGCCACGACCACGAATAGGGCCATGGCCTTTTTCACGCTTAGCATAATGGGAATGCACCTCATTCACTTCAGGCAATGGTGTAGACCCAGTGGGTCGATTATCGTGATTTCTCATGAGCAAGTCATTATTTCGTTCAACCACAAGGAGAAGAAAAATCAACTCAGAATACTTCTTGAAACCTTCCTCTCGGTATTGCTGTTGCAAGACCATATTGGAGGCATGAAACGTTGTGAACGTTTTGTCAAGCATATCATAGTCAGTGATACTATTTCCACGGAGTTTCAATTTAGAAGTAATTCTAAACATCGCAGAATTATATTCAGAAACAGACTTAAAGTCTTGGAGCCTCATGTGAGCCCAATCATATCGTGCTTGTGGGAGATTGACCAACTTTAAGTTGTCATATCTTTCCTTTAATCCATTCCAAAAACAAGTGGATCTTTGACTGTGAGATATTCTATTTTCAACCCTTCATCAAGGTGATTGCGCACGAAAATCAAGGCCTTAGAACAGTCTTGGGCAGATGCTTTATTGTTATCTTTAATGGTGTCTCCAAGACCCATTGTATCTAAATGGATTCCAGCATCCAACACCCATGTCATATAGTTCCTGCCCGAAATTTCAAGGGTAACAAACTTTCTTTTTATAATGTCAATCATAATTAAAGAGGACAAAAGTTATACCTTAATCTTCTCAAAAAGCTTCTTGTGACGGTAGAGTCTCGTGTTGATTGTGATGACCCAAAAGGTCATCCCGTGTATTTTTAGCTAAACCTGTGTTCCGAGGTCATGAGAACCTCCTTCTATCTCACCTCTATTTACGTGCATAGCCAGGGCGTGAAGTCGGGAAGCCGTTATGTGAAAAATTGATAAAAATGATATTTTTGTGTTGAAAATTGAATAAAGTTGACTTTAGTCAATATTTTTAGTAAACGGACCCGGAGCCGTGATTTGATGATCCCGGAGGGTCTGTAGGAAAATATGGAACTTGGGCGTATGCCCGGAATAGAATTCCGAGGTCCCAAGTCCGAGAAATGAATTTTTAAAGAACATTGTTTTCTGAAAAATATAAAGGTTTTTGAAAATGAAATTTGATGTGAAACCTATGGTATCGGGGCCGTATTATGATTCTGGAGCCCGATACAGTTTCAATATGACTTATATGTGTTATTTGTGAAGTTCGGTAATAAACGGACTTCGTGTGACGTGATTCAGACCCGTTCTCCAAGAAATCACAAAATTTATTCCAAAATCTCGATCAAAGAATTAAGCCCTAGATTTTCTATTATCAAATCTCGCAACTCGCATCTCAGAACCATTTGTTCGGAGCCGCCACCACTCTTCAAAATATAGACAAACTTCTTGGAAGTTTAATTCCGAACTTTCTCCAGTAGTCCGAAGTTGTCGAAGCCCGTTTCGCTGCTCCAAAATTTGGGCAGTAACATTTAAGGCTATGTTTTGTTTCTTTATTCTTAACAACTAGAATGATTATATGGCTTGATTAGAAAACGTGAGCTAAGTTCTACTTTTAGTTATATTATGATTTAGGATTGACCTTTGTGCAAATATTTTAGTTTGAATATCATGATTACAACTAGTTCTTTGTATAAGTGACTGATGTTGTTTAATTTCTTAGTATAAATAATGTTCTGTTAGGAAGTTAAACACTGATTGTGTACCAATTAAAACGTGAGCAATACGTGTTTATCAAGAATGCTTATTGTATAAGGTATGTCCGGTTTAGCAATAATGGCATAGAGTTTTCATGTAGAAATCATATTGTGAATTTCACTGGGTATAGAAATCGTTTCAAGACCCCATGTTAAGGCTTATCGAGGTTTACATCATGGTTTAAGATCATTTACTTTAGAAATTATGTCTAGAATTTCCTTTCATATGCTAAGAATGGGAAAAGACCCTATTCTCATATCTCCTTCCATAGAATCCGACCTTGGGCGATTTTTGAAGAAGGATTTCATCACCAAATCATATGTTTGTGTTCTTCAACTCATTCTTCATTTTCTGTTAACACCCATTAGATTTCTATGCCTAAATCACGAAATTTAAGGTAGAAAATTGGGGTTTTGGGTAGAGTTAGGGCTTTTTGATTATTTGGGAATTTGACCTTGTTTTGGGATCGGATTTCAAAACAAATTATATATTCGGGCTCGTGGGGGAATGGGTGATCGGGTTTTGGTTTGAATCTCGTGTTTTGACCAAGCGGGCCCAGGGTCGATTTTTGAAATTTTGGGAAGAATGTTGGGAAATCTATAATTAAGCATTGGAATTGATTGTTAAGCAATTATTGACGTTATTTGAGTCAATTATGTCTAGATACGATTGATTCGGAGTCGGGTTCGAAAGGAAAAGCGGTGCTAGAGGCTTGATTTGGATCCTTGGAGTCGAGGTAAGTGTTTAGCCTAACCTTAGCTTGAGGTAATAGGTATCGAGTCCTAATTGCTATGTGTTTATTACATGTTCAACGTATAGGTGAGGTGAAGAGTACCTATATGTTGTCGTCGAGCATGACCGTGGGTCAGATATTTGCAATATTATGATATTTATTGGATTTTGCTGTGTTTACGGGTTTGGTATCCATTTGTTAGCTATTCATTTGATGGAAATTCTTGGTTATGAGTATTGTTGAGTAGTTGATCGGTTGGGGAACTTTATGTTGGATTATATACTTGTGTAGGATTGGTTATAGTTGTGTCCCTTGACGGGACGGTATTACTCTTGTTGATTATTCCGTGCATTTAAGGTTTCTTATTGTTGATTTCATGCCAACTGTTATTTTTTTTATATTGTTTATGCACGAGGGGACATTCCGTGCCGAGTGTTTGTGAGGTTATGCACGGGGGAACATTCCGTGCCGAGTGTTTATTTATTTATTGCACGAGGGGATATTTTGTGCCGAGTTTTTATTTATTTATTGCACGAGAGGACATTCCGTGCCGAGTGATTGTGAGGTTATGCACGAGGGGACATTCCGTGCCGGGTGTTTATTTATTTATCGCACGAGGGGACATTCCGTGATGAGTGTTTATTTATTTATTTATCCACGAGGGGACATTCCGTGTCGAGTATTTTTGGTGAGGTTATAGCACGAGGGGACATGCCGTGCCGTTTCTGTTTATTTACTTGTTCAGAGTTGTTAATTCCTGTTGTTATTTATACATTTCAGTTGTTATCATATTCTATCATTTCAGTGAATTGTTGCCCCTTTCCCCCAGCATGTTAGCTCCATTTTTTGTGCTTATCTGTTATTTCTTGTCATTACTTCTTTATTACATTATAGAACTGTACAGGTATTCGTTATTTGCCGTGTCCTAGCCTCTTCACTACTTCGCCGAGGTTAGGCTTGGCATTTACTCAGTACATGGGGTCGGTTGTACTGATGCTACACCTGCAATTCTTTATATTGTGCAGATTACGGAGCCGGACCCAGTGGACATTGAGCGAGGGAGTATCCTTCAGTCCACGGCGACACCGCGGTAGTCCTGCAGGCGTCCGCAGGCCTTGTTGTTACCATCTATTTCTTTCCTTCTGTCTTATCTTGTATTTCTAGACAACTACACTTGTTTATTTCAGACTCATGTTTTCAGTAAATCTTAGACTGCTCGTGAAATTGTGATACCAGTTCTGGGGGTGTATTTAAGGAAATTTCGTAAGATTTATTATTTAAGTTGTTGAATTTCTTATCTTCCGCATTTCTAATTATAATTGTTCTAGTTTACCACTGTTATTTTAGTTATCTATAATAAAGAAATAAATGTAATGATCGAAACATTGGCTTGTCTAGCGGGTTCAACGTTAGACGCCATCACGACCTGAAGGTGAGATTTCGGGTCGTGACAAGTTGGTATCAGAGCACTAGGTTGCCTAGGTCTCACAATTCACGGACAAACTTGGTAGAGTCTAAGGGATCGGTACAGAGACGTCTGTACTTATCCCCCAGAGGCTGCAAAGTTAGGAATAACTTCATATTTCTTATTCTCTGTCGGGCGGTTTGAATTCTAAATGCTAACTGATTTTCTATTTTATTCTCTCGCAGATGGCGAGAACGTGTGCTTCCTCATCTACCGATCAGCAGCCCGATCCTCCTATTGCAACTCCTACGAGGGGCCGAGGATAAGGTCGAGACCTTGCTAGAGGCCGAGGCAGAGCCAGGGCTCAGCCTAGAGCAGCAGCCCCAGTAAAGGACCCACTGGTAAACTTTGCCGGTGAGGTTCCTGCTGAGACAGTTCCAGTCGGATCAGCTCAGGTCCCAGAGGGGTTCATTGCCACCCTGATTCTTCAGAACGCTCTGGTCCACTTAGTGGGCCTTATAGAGGGCGTGGCTCAGCCCGGTCTTCTTCCTACAACACCAACCGTCTCTCAGGCGGGGGGAGGGACCCAGACTCCTGTTACTCGCACACCAGAGCAGCTATCTCCTCAGTTCCAGACTCCAGTACCTCATACAGCTTGAGTAGCTCAGCCAGGGATTGTGGCACCGACAGTTGAGGGGGCAGCCATGTCAGCCGATGCTTTGTGGAGATTGGATCGGTTCACCAAGCTATTTCCTACTACATTTACTGGTGCACCATCGGAGATCCCCAGGATTACTTGGACAGTTGCTATGAGGTTCTTCGAAACATAGTTATCGTGGAGTCCAATGGAGTTGATTTTGCTACCTTCCGTCTTTCTGGTATCGCCAACACTTGGTGGAGGGACTATTGTTTGACCAGACCAGTTGGGTCTTCGCCTTTGACTTGGGCTCAGTTCTCCGAGTTATTCTTGGGGAAGTTTCTTCCAGTTACTCAGAGGGAGGATCTTCGGAGGCAGTTTGAGCGCCTCCAGCAGGGATGTATGACTGTTACACAGTATGGGACCAGGTTCATTACTCTGGCCCGACATGCTATCATGATATTCCCCACTGATCGCGAGAGCGTGAGGAGGTTTATTGAGGGTCTAGCTCAGCCTATTAGACTCCAGATGGCCAGAGAGACAGGTACCGATATTTCATTTCAGGAGGTGGCCAATGTGGCCAGAAGGATTGAGACGGTCTTATCACAGGGAAGCGCTCAGGGGTCTGACAAGAGGCCTCATCATTTTGTCCGATTAAGTGGTGCCTCATTTGGAGCCAGAGATTATTTTGGCAGAGGTCATCCCCTAGACCATTCCAGTCAGCACTCCAGGTATCCCGCAGTGCACCACCAGCTCCTACCAGTGCACCGCCACATCAGAGCTTACATAGTGGTTATTTTGGTCATCCGGGACAGTTTCAGGGACAGCATGCTCAGCAGCCAAGGTCATGTTTCACTTATAGTGGTGTGGGGCACATTGTCAGGTTCTGCCCTAAGGTCCCAGTGGTTCTCAGTATCAGGGTTCCCGTGCTATGATTCCCGCACCAGGTGCACCCCCGCCCCCTCAGCCAGCTAAGTGTGGAGGTCGAGGTGCCAGAGGTGGAGGCCAGACAGCTAGAGGTGGAGGGCAGGCCACGAGAGGTAGAGGTCAGCCCGCAGTGGGTAGACCCAGAGATGTTCAGGTTGGAGGGGCTCTGCCCCGATGCTATGTTATTCCTGTCAGTCCTGAGGCTGAGGCCTCTGATACATTTATTATAGGTATGGTTTCAGTTTGCAGCAAAGATGCTTCTGTTTTATTTGATCCGGGTTCTACATTCTCCTATGTGTCTTCATATTTTTCCCCTTATCTGAGCATGCCCCATGATTCCCTGAGTACTTCTGTATATGTGTCTACCTCGGTGGGTGATTCTATTGTGGTAGATCGAGTCTACCGTTCATGCTTAGTGGTTATTGGTGGTCTGGAGACTCATGTAGATCTTTTGCTTCTTGATATGGTTGACTTCGATGTTATTTTGGGGATGGATTGGTTATCTCCCTACCATGATATTCTGGACTGTCATGCCAAGACAGTGACCTTGGCCTTGCCAGGAGTACCTCATTTGGAATGGAGATTGACTCCTAGTCATTCTTCCGGTAGAGTTATTTCATATATGAAGGCTCGACGCATGGTCGAGAAGGGTTGTTAGGCCTATTTGGTCTATGTTCGTGATTCTAGTGCCGAGGTTCCTTCTACGGAGTCTGTGCCCGTGGTTCGTGAGTTTCCAAAGGTATTCCATGCTGACCTGCCGGGTATGGCACCCAACAGGGATATTGAATTTTGCATTGAATTGGCTCTGGGAACTCAGCCCATTTCTATTCCGCTGTATCGTATGGCCCCGCCAGAGCTGAAGGAGTTGAAGGATCAGTTGCAGGATTTGTTGGATAAAGGCTTCATTAGGCCTAGTGTTTCTCTTTGGGGTACCCTAGTGTTGTTTGTTAAGAAGAAAGATGGCTCAATGAGGATGTATATTGACTACCGGCAATTGAACAAGGTTACTATCAAGAATAAGTATCCTTTGCCGAGGATTGATGATTTATTCGACCAGCTTCAGGGTGCTACAATGTTTTCCAAGATTGACTTGAGATCTGGTTACCATCAGCTGAGGATTAGGGCGTCTGATGTCCCTAAGACAGCCTTTCACACTCAGTACGGGCATTATGAGTTCTTGGTGATGTCGTTTGGGTTGACAAATGCCCCCGCTGCTTTTATGGAGTTGATGAACCGAGTGTTCAGGCCCTATTTGACTCACTTGTGATTATTTTCGTTGATGATATTTTGATTTAATCCCATAGCCGAGAGGAGCATGAGCAGCACCTTCGAGTCGTCCTCTAGACTCTGAGGGATAGTCAGTTGTATGCCAAATTTTCTAAGTGTGAGTTCTGGTTGAGTTCGGTTGCATTTCTGGGCCATGTTGTGTCGGCAGAGGGTATTCAGGTGGATCCCAAGAAGATTTTAGCAGTCAGAGATTGGCCTAGGCCCACTTCAGCTACAGATATTCGGAGTTTCTTGGGCTTAGAAGGTTATTATCGCCGGTTTGTGGAGGGTTTTTCATCTATTGCAGCCCCGATGACCAAGTTGACCCAGAAGGGTGCCCCGTCCAGGTGGTCTGATAAGTGTGAGGCGAGCTTTCTGAAGCTCAAGACAGCCTTGAACACGGCACCGATGTTGGTTTTGCCCACAAGTTTAGGAGCATATACCGTGTATTGTGATGCTTCACGGATTGGACTTGGTGCAGTGTTGATGCAGGATGGCAAGGTTATAGCTTATGCTTCACGGCAGTTGAAGGTTCATGAGAAGAACTATCCAGTTCATGATTTAAAGTTAGCAGCTATTGTTCATGCGTTGAAGATTTGGAGGCATTATCTGTATGGGGCACCATGTGAGGTGTTCACGGATCATAAGAGTTTGCAGTATTTGTTCAAGCAGAAGGAGTTGAATATGAGGCAGAGGACATAGTTAGATATGTTGAAGGACTATGACATTACCATCTCATATCATCCGGGGAAGGCCAATGTTGTGGCCGACGCTTTGTTCCGAAAGTCAGCCAGCATGGGTAGTCTTGCTTATATACCAGTCGGAGAGCGACCGCTTGCTTTGGATGTTCAGGCTTTGGCCAACCGGTTCATGAGATTGAAGGTTTCTGAGACTGGTAGTGTTTTGGCCCATATTGTGGCCCGTTCTTCAATGTATGATCATATCGGGGCCAGGCAGTATGATGATCGTCATTTATGTGTTCTTAGAGATACGGTCCGGCACGGAGGTGCCAAGCAGATCACAGTTGATGATGAGGGAGTCTTGAGGATGCAGGGTTGGATTTGTGTACCTGATGTTGATGGCATTGGGGAGTTGATATTGCAGGAGGCCCATAGTTCCAGGTATTCCATTCATCCGGGCACCGCAAAGATGTACCAGGACTTGCGCCAGCATTATTGGTGGCGGAGGATGAAGAAGGATATTGTAGCATATGTAGCTAGGTGCTTGAACTGTCAGCAGGTTAAGTACGAGCCCCAGAGACCGGGTGGGTTGATGCAGCAGATTGAGCTTCCCGAGTGGAAGTGGGAGCGTGTCACCATGGGTTTCGTAGTTGGGCTCTCACAGACTCAGAGGATGATTGATGCGGTGTAGGTAATTGTGGATAGGCTGACCAAGTCAGCACACTTCATTCCTGTATCAGTTTCATATTCTTCAGAGAAGTTGGCAAAGATCTACATCAGGGAGATTATTTGCCTGCATGGTGTGCCCGTGTCCATTATTTTTTATCGATGTACTCAGTTTACCTCCCATTTCTGGAGTGTATTTCAGCGTGAGTTGGGCACACGGGTTGATTTGAGCACAACATGTCATCCTCATACGGATGGACAGTTCGAGCGTACTATTCATATTTTGGAGGATATGTTGCGGGCTTGTGTCATTGACTTTGGAGGTTCATGGGACCAGTTTTTGCCTACAACAACAGCTACCAGTCGAGCATCCATATGGCTCCTTATGAGGCGTTGTATGGTAGGCGGTGTCGTTCACCAGTCGAGTGGTTCGAGCCGGGAGAGGCTAGATTGTTGGGTTCAGAGTTAGTTTAGGGACAAGGTGAAAATCATTCAGGATAGACTTCGTACAGCTCAGTCCAGGCAAAAGAGTTATGCAGATCGCAGAGTTCGTGATTTGGAATTTATGATAGGGGACCGGGTATTGCTTCGAGTGTCACCCATGAAGGGTATGATGAGGTTCGGAAAGAAGGGCAAGTTGAGCCCTAGGTACATTGGTCCATTTGAGATTCTTGATAAGGTAGGGGAGGTGGCCTACAGACTCGCTTTGTCCCCGAGTTTATCAACCGTGCATCCGATGTTTCATGTATCTATGCTTCAGAAGTATATTGTCGATCCATCTCATGTGCTTGACTTCAACAGTGTCCAGTTGGACAAGGATTTGACTTATGAGGAGGAGTCGGTAGCCATATTAGCTCGGCAGGTTCGTCAGTTGAGATTGAAGAGTTATCCTTCGGTTCGTGTTCAGTGGATAGGTCTGTCTGTTGAGGCAGCTACCTAGGAGTTCAAGTTCGATATGCGGAGCCGATATGTCCGTTCGAGGACGAACATTTGTTTTAGATATGGAGATTGTGATGACCCAAAAGGTCATCCTATGTATTTCTAGCTAAACCTGTGTTTCGAGGTCATGAGAACCTCCTTCTATCTCACCTCTATTTACGTGCGCAGCCAGGGCGTGAAGCCGGGAAAACGTTATGTGAAAAACTGATAAAAATGATATTTTTGTGTTGAAATTTGAATAAAGTTGACTTTGGTCAATATTTTTGGTAAACGAACCCGGACCCGTGATTTGACGGTCCCGGAGGGTCCGTAGGAAAATATGGGACTTGGGCGTATGCCCGGAATCGAATTCCGAGGTCCCAAGTCCGAGAAATAAATTTTTAAAGAAAATTATTTTCTAAAAAATATAAAGGTTTTTGAAAATAAAATTTGATGTGAAACTTGTAGTATCGGGCCCGTATTATGATTCCGGAGCCCCATACAGGTTCGATATGACTTATATGTGTTATCTGTGAAGTTCGGTAATAAACGGACTTCGTGTGACGTGATTCAGACCCGTTCTCCAAGAAATCACAAAATTTATTCCAAAATCTCGATCAAAGAATTAAGCCCCCTATATTTTCTATTATCAAATCTCGCAACTCGCATCTCAGACCCCTTTGTTCGGAGCCACCACCACTCTTCAAAATATACACAAACTTCTTGAAAGTTTAATTCTGAACTTCCTCCAGTAGTCCGAAGTCGTCGAAGCCCGTTTCGCTGCTCCAAAATTTGGGCAGTAACATTTAAGGCTCTGTTTTGTTTCTTTCTTCTTAACAACTAGAATGATTATATGGCTTGATTAGAAAACGTGAGCGAAGGTCTACTTTTAGTTATATTATGATTTAGGATTGACCTTTGTGCAAATATTTTAGTTTGAATATCATGAATTACAACTGGTTCTTTGTATAATTGATTGATGTTGTTTAATTTCTTAGTATAAATCATGTTCTGTTAGGAAGTTAAACACTGATTGTGTACCAATTAAAACGTGAGCAGTACGTGTTTATCAAGAATGCTTATTGTATGAGGTCTGTCCGGTTTAGCAATAATAGCATAGAGTTTTCATGTAGAAATCATATTGTGAATTTCACTGGGTATAGAAATCGTTTCAAGACCCCATGTTAAGGCTTATCGAGGTTTACATCATGGGTTAAGATCATTTACTTTAGCAATTATGTCTAGAATTTCCTTTCATATGTTAAGAATGGGAAAATACCTTATTCTCGTATCTCCTTCCATAGAATCCGACCTTGGGCGATTTTTGAAGAAGGATTTCATCACCAAATTATATGTTTGTGTTCTTCAACTCATTCTTCATTTTCCATTAACACCCATTAGATTTCTAGGCCTAAATCATGAAATTTAAGGTAGAAAATTGGGGTTTTGGGTAGAGTTGGGGCTTTTTGATTATTTGAGAATTTGACCTCGTTTTGGGATCGGATTTCAAAACAAATTATATATTCGGGCTCGTGGGGGAATGGGTGATCGGGTTTTGGTACGAACCTCGTATTTTGACCAAGCGTGCCCAGGGTCGATTTTTGGAATTTTGGGAAATCTATACTTAAGCATTAGAATTGATTGTTAAGCAATTATTGACGTTATTTGAGTCAATTATGTCTAGATACGATTGATTCGGAGTCGGGTTCGAAAGAAAAAGCGGTGCTAGAGGCTTGATTTGGATCCTTGAAGTCGTGGTAAGTGTTTAGCCTAACCTTAGCTTGAGGGAATAGGTATCGAGTCCTAATTGCTACGTGTTTATTCCATGTTCAATGTATAGGTGAGGTGACGAGTACCTATATGTTGTCGTCGAGCATGACCGTGGGACAGATATTTGCAATATTATGATATTTATTGGATTTTGCTGTGTTTACGGGTTTGGTATCCATTTGTTAGCTATTCATTTGATGAAAATTCTTGGTTATGAGTATTGTTGAGTAGTTGATCGGTTGAGGAACTTTATGTTGGATTATATACTTGTGTAGGATTGGTTATAGTTGTGTCCCTTGCCGGGACGGTATTACTCTTATTGATTATTCCGTGCATTTAAGGTTTCTTATTGTTGATTTCATGCCAACTGTTGTTTTTTTTATATTGTTTATGCACGATGGGACATTCTGTGCCGAGTGTTTGTGAGGTTATGCACGGGGGAACATTCTGTGCCGAATGTTTATTTATTTATTGCACGAGGGAACATTCCGTGCCGGGTGTTTATTTATTGCACGAGAGAACATTCCGTGCCGAGTGATTGTGAGGTTATGCACGAGGGGACATTCTGTGGCGAGTGTTTATTTATTTATCGAATGAGGGGACATTCCGTGCCGAGTGATTGTGAGGTTATGCACGAGGGGACATTTCGTGCCGAGGGTTTATTTATTTATTTATGCACGAGGGGACATTCCGTGCCGAGTGTTTTTGGTGAGGTTATAGCATGAGGGGACATGCCGTGCCGTTTCTGTTTATTTACTTGTTCAGAGTTGCTAATTTCTGCTGTTATTTATACATTTCAGTTGTTATCGTATTCTGTCATTTCAGTGAATTGTTGCCCCTTTTCCCCAGCATGTTAGCTCCATTTTTTGTGCTTATCTGTTATTTCTTGTCATTACTTCTTTATTACATTATAGAACTGTACAGGTATTCGTTATTTGTCGTGTCCTAGCCTCGTCACTACTTCGCCGAGGTTAGGCTCGGCACTTACTCAGTACATGGGGTCAGTTGTACTGATGCTACACCTGCACTTCTTTATGTTATGCAGATTACGGAGCCGGACCCAATGGACATTGAGCGAGGGAGTATCCTTCAGTCCACGGCGACACCGAGGTAGTCCTGCAGGCGTCCGCAGGCCTTGGCGTCACCATCTATTTCTTTCCTTCTGTCTTATCTTGTATTTCTAGACAGCTACACTTGTTTATTTCAGAATCATATTTTTAGTAAATCTTAGACTGTCCGTGAAATTGTGATACCAGTTCTGGGGGTGTATTTAAGGAAATTTCGTAAGATTTATTATTTAAGTTGTTGAATTTCTTATCTTCCGCATTTTTAATTATAACTGTTCTAGTTTACCACTGTTATTTCAATTGTCTATAATAAAGAAATAAATGTAATAATCGGAACGTTGGCTTGTCTAGCGGGTTTAACGTTAGACGCCATCACAGCCTGAAGGTGGGATTTCGGGTCGTGACATTGATAAAGTGAAATAAAACAATAAGGAAAAGAATAGTATTGCAAGAAAACGAGAAAGGTAATTCTTATTGAAATTTGGGATGATTTACAATGGGGTAAATCTCCTCTATTTATAGGGGGAAAATGACTTAGTCACAAAGTAACAAACTCTCTAAAAGATTTCTATTCATAACAAATATGTGTAGTTGAAGTTGAAAGAAAGTATTTGAAATTTAAAATTGAGTTTGAATATAAATTTCATTTGAATAAAAATTTATAATTTTATGATGAAATCCATAAAATAGTTCACTTGACATACTCACTCAAATCTTATTTCAAATTCAAATCTTTATTTCAAGTTAAATAATAAAAATATATAAAAACTTTAATTTGCATTAACGTCTCATTATTTTTCAATGATTTTAAAAGTTCTATGCACTTATGAAGAAAAAATATCTACACTATCAAATTATTTACAAAGATTACATAATATTTATATAACAATTATTAATAATAATTTGTTAAAAACAATAACTAACTTACTTATTTTTGCATTAATATATATATTTACCCAATCATATCGTTTATAAAGTAAGTATATAAAATATATGATAAACATTAATTATCAACAAATTTAAAATGGTAATTAATCTAATTCTTTTTTTTTCCTATTAATCTAATTCTTTTTTTTTCGAATATTAATCTAATTTTGACCAGTATATATCGTAGCACGTTAAATGCTTTAAAGAACCCTTTTTGGCAGTGAGGACACAATTACAAAAGTGGACATTTGGGTCACCGAAACAAAATTGCTCTCTCTCTCTCTCTCTCTCTCCGCCGCAGCTGCCGTGTGCCACCGCCCGTCTCCGTCTCGCCGGCCAATTTCCCGGTCAGGTTCAATTTTTTGTTTGTGCTTCAATGCTTTGCAACTCTTGAGAATTAAAAGGGAAAAATCACACACACGTCACACACATATATAAACTGGCTGCTTGTTTCTACGAATATAGTTTTCATTTTATGTTTCCCGTTTTTTTTTTTGGAGTTTAGTTCTGTTCTGGGGATTTTCTTGGTGAGTGTTTGGATTTGGTTTTGGGAATATTGATATTAAGATTCTTGTGGAACAAAAATTGTTTTGTGTTTTGATTCATTAAAAAATGTATATGGGTAAGAAGAAAAAACAATTGATTTTCTATAGAAATCAATTTATTTTTTGGTGACCTGGTTATATGCATTACAATTTTTGCTATGTACTTGAGCTAAATTTCGAGTTGAACTTTTAGGTAGAGAAATGAAAAATGTTTGAACTTAATAATAATTATAGAATGTTTTATTATCATAAAGTGATACACTTCGTATTAAAAGATTTAACTCCCAGTATTACTATTGGGAGAAGTAGTTTCCCTTGTTGAAGTTTAATGGGAAATTGAATTGCTCTTCTGTTTTTGTAATCTTTAACTCAAGATGATGATCAAATTCTTGAAATTGATTACCAAAATAAATAGGTTTAGCTGTAAGAGCAACTTGTGATGTGTGGGTTAGGCGCTCGTCCAGGGGCGGATGCAGCATAGGAGTGCCGGGTTCAACTGAACCCAGAACGTTCGATGCGGAACATAAATTTATGTGTAAAGATTCACTAAAATTACAAAAATTAGCAGATATGAACCCATAACTTTAAAAATACAATTGGCTCGATGCTAAAATTGGAGGTTGAACCCATAAAGTTCAAATCTTAAATCCGCCACGTCACTGATTCGAACCTTGCCGTAGACTAAAGTAAGGTATTTAAGTGGTGAAGGATAGAGGGGCCGACTCATTATCCATCGAGTTTCTGATCGTGCACCATTGGCCCTCTGGAGTTTCTCGTTATCAAAAAAGGGAAAAAGCGAAAGAAAAGAATCTGATACTTGATTAGCACACCATTCCTTCTACTTGCATTGAAAACTCTTTCCATCTGCTGTTAGCTTCATATTTGCTTGAGCAAATTCTGAGTCTATTGCTGATTCTGCATTAGGTTAACCAAAGTCACACCTGTTGTGTTGCTTCTCAGATCCTCAAAGCTGACAAAGGAAACGGCAATGTCATCTACTACTGTTTCAATTTTCGGAAAAGAGATCAATATAGATGGTGAATCTCTCAATAAGTAGGATGGTAAAATTCTCGTTCAGATCCTTTATTGTTTACCCCTAAATGATTCATCTATTATTTTTTCAGTTCGTGAAGAAAAAATCTATTCAGAAGGTGAACCTATCAACAAGTTGGACGATGACGCGCTCATTCAGATTCTTTGTTGGTTACCCCTAAAAGATGCAGCAAGAACAAGTGTCCTCTCACGTAGATGGAGGTACTTATGGCGCAGTTCACTCATGCCACCATTGAATGCGTTGTAAATTTCCATCAAGGATTGAACGCAAATACCCCCGACTCATAAAGTAAGTATTCTTGCGTGAATTTTCTAGTCCTTTTGTCCTAAGCCTTTTCCTGATTCTATGGACGATTATATTTATTTTGCCCATCAAGAACCAAGTTAAAAGCTTGTTTTACAACACTGATTGGGATACAAATTCTTCCATTCAAGGAGTGCTTTTACTGATTTATTATTTCTTGATCTTACTGGTTTAGATGATAACAAGGAAGAAGTTGAAAACCTTTTATCAAATTTGCATAATCTTAAACATTTATGCATAAGTGATACGTCTCTGAAGATTTAAAATCACACAACTCATTTCTGAAGTCCTTGGTGCTCCTCCTTAAATTGAATTGTGATACTGTGATCCAAGTGAATCGTCCTTTACTACATTCATTGAATTGCCCTGTGATATTCAATTTCAAGCATTCCATTGTCGAGTTAGTCTTCTAATACGTATAGTGGTTTCAAGCCTCGTTCTCAACTCGTCTTGCAGTGATTATGATTGAGCTTGATTTACTCAACGTTGCAATTAATAAACTAGTAGACCTTCTATTGTTCTTGATTAGGGCATTTCCTGCAGTTTTCCAGAAAGGAAAATAAACAGAGAAAAAAACATCGCGTAACATTTTAAAGCGTTGCATTACAGTTTTTCTTGCTTTTTTTTTTTTTTTTTTTGTAAAAGAAAATTGTGGTGTATTTAACCTGTATGTATCAATTGTCAAGATGATTTAACCTGTGGGAGCGAGCCTTTTGCCGTGGTCATCTGAAGCTATTTTTTTACCCTATTGCATTGCAGTGAATTTTGTGACAAACGAGTATAGAACAAATGCTGTGAAGATCATGTGAAGATCATATATAGATGAAGAAAATCAAACAGAAGGCAGAGAAGCTAGCAAAGTTACCTCTTTTTTTTCAATGTTATAGACTTACAAAAGTTTGGAGCAGCTCAGTATTAGACTTTTTACCGTGCATACCATTAGTTCCCCCCCCCCCCCAAATACAAACTCCCCCTATCTTCCCCCTTAAAATCGATGTGATACAGTATATGGAATTGCATGAAATGTAATCAAAGCATTCATTCATTTTGGAGATATGTTTAGCAAAAAACAGTGAAATGCATATATATGCATATACCCAGTATGATCCCACAAGTGGGTTTTGGGGATGGTGGGGTATGATCGCACAAGGGGGGTTTGGGGGTGGTGGGGTATGATCGCACAAGGGGGGGTTGGGGATGGTGAAGTGTACACAGACCTTACCCCTAACTCGTTTGAGGTAAAGAGATTGTTTTCTATAAACCATCGGCACAAAAAAAAAACGTTTTCTAACAGGTTAGACAGCAAACTTAGCAAAGATAACTAGAGTAAAAGAAACGATATTAGTACTAAAATTGAAGAATAAGAAAATACTAGAATAATAATAATAGCACTGATACGGAGCAGATACCATGCCATAAACTAGAACCATGCTCCACCATAGAAAAGAGAGAAACCGCTCGACTACCTATTGTTCTTCCTCTCGACCTCTATGCTCTCCTATCTAAGATATCACAAATTTCATAAATTCATGAAACATTACGGTTATCTACTTCCCTGTTCTCCACTATTGTAGAACAAGTAATTGGTTTGATATAAACACAGATACTTTCAATATAATGAATATGAGTTGTGCCATGAAATCCACCAAAAACTGCATCTGTTCCAAATTTGAAATCAAACTCAATATCACAACTTTCATGGCTTCCAAAAGGTCCATAAGTAGCTTTGTTTGTACCAAATGTGATTGATGTCACATAATTAGCAGGTTGAATTACTGTAGGATGAAATTCCACATAGTAACCACGTATCCAAGTGAGAAACTCTGAGGGATAATCAAGTTTAATCTGCGAAAAAGAAAAATGTTCTAAGTGGGAAATTCTGAGGACGGAGACGGATTTAGGATCTGAAGTTTACGAGTCCCTACAACGACCTCGAGTTATATATATAATATTAACTGGGTTACAGTCAAATATTTATGAATTTTTGGTGAATTTCTTATTACAAATACAAGGTTTTGAGCAAAAGCTACTGGTTCACGAGAATCCATAGCTTAAGGCTGGAGCCTCCCCTGTCTAAAGAATATCACTAGACTATAAACCTTGGTGTTTTAAGTGTTTGGTCGATGAATGAAAAATAATTTTTAAATATTAATAATAATACTACTGTATGGGAGAGTACTTTAATGAAATATTTGAGTAGTAAAAATTCATAATAATGTTCTACGTGTTAGTCGGAGCAATTAATCTAAAGATAAAAGTTAAGATTGTCGTACGAAAAATAATTTGTAACTCGTACTACTTGGAAAAAATATTTTTTGATAATCAAACACTAGAAAATGACTTTTTTATGAAAAAAAAAATACTTCTGAAAAATGTCTTCTATCATACGAAACACATCAATTTTCAAATTGTAGTGTGTGAAACAGATTTTTAAGAGTAAAATTTTCAGAAATAGGTTCAGGGAACATTTGATATAGGGCGGCCGATGTATAAGACATCCTACATTCATGTAGGATGCCGAAATGGCCGCGCCCAAAAAGATGTGATGCAGATATTTTAAGTATCATGGACTCAAACCCGTAAAAGTATGAGAACATATAAAGTATTAAAAACTCACTGTATCAAATCTTAAGCCTCCATCACCACCATGTTTATTGGACAAGGCAAAGGATCCATTTTCTATGTATAAAAACTGAATGAAATTCACTCTTCTACCATGAGATATAAAAATCTTGGCTACCTTATTATCCCATATTTCACCATTCAATCCAATAAATGGACAAACCTTAATCATGATTATGATTTATTTATTTTTAAATTGGTAGTAGAAAATATTGTTTGTGGAAGAGAAAGATAAAATATAAATGTTCCAAGAATCTTGTGTATTTATATTGTTAATATAACGTATATGTATTGATATTGTAAAAAAGTGTTTTTAACGTGCTATTCAAACTTTGGGAAAGTTGACTTTTGGGAACTTTTCCAATTTTTAATGTCACATTTCAAATTTGAAATACTACCCACTTTCCTCGGCAATAGAAAAAGGAAAAAGAAAAAAAAAAAAGGAGGACAAAAATGAATGAGGATCCGTTTGTCAATAAAAAAATAATTATTTTTTTCTTCAAAAATTTGTTTGTCCATAAAATTTTCCTAAGTTTTTGGAAATTTTTCAAAAATGAGTTTTTCAAAATTTTCAAAAAATTTTGTAGTTCCCCTCACAAAATTACAATATTTTTTTCAAGTGAAATGCATGTCCAAACATAATTTCAAATTCTAAATATTATTTTTTTTTTTCAAAAATTATAATTTTTATGTCCAAACGCCTACTAAAAAACTCTTAAACAAAGAAGACAAAGAAAGAAAGGTAGCAATTCTGATTATACTTTTACATATTTTCCTTGGTAAATAATATACTTTCCTTACCCAAAAAAAAAATGCTCTCCCGTGGTTGTAGACGGATTCTCGAGGGCCCTAGCTCCTCCTTCCATCCAATCATCGTACTACAAAATAAGGCGAGGGATCGACACCCCATAGAAAACTCAACATTTTCAAGTAAGGCCTGAAAGAAATCAATCTAACTAATTTTCAGACAAAGAAGATAAAAAAAAAAGAAAAGTATAGTGTCAAAGAAAGGTAGCAATACTAATCACGAGCTATTACACCAAAGATATTGCAATAATTTTGTCTATTTTCTTTTCTATTTTGAGTCCTTTGCTCCTCTAATCTTGTATTTTTTCCGTTCACTTTTACTTGACAGGTATATTAAATATAAATTTTTATTTTTACTTGTCACTTTACTCATATCAAGAGAAGACAGAATATAAAAAAAGAAAAGTATACTGGCAAAGAAAGAAGCAATGCTAATCACCAGCTATTACACCAAAGATATTGCAATATTTTGTATTTATTGCTTTTATTGTGATCCTGATTTCCTATCAATCAAGAATTCTACTTTGTATGTTCTCTTTTCTATTTTGAGCCCTTTGCTCCTCTAATTCTGTACTGTCTCCCTACACTTTTACTTGGCAGGTATACTAAAAATAAAATTTATTTTTACTTGTCACTTTACGCATATCAAGAGAAGACAAGGAAAAAAATTCATGTTATACCACTGTATTTATTACTCATTTCAAGTTATTTTCTCAAATCCAATAAAATATGCATCAATTAATATGAGTATCATGGTAAATTATGCGTTTTATTTATTATTTTTTAAGGGGCGTGAAAAGCCAAAACGTGCTAAGTAGAAGTGAACGGAGGGAGTATATACAACTACTGTAATGAAAAATATAACAAGATATTGTAAAGTTAAATTAGATTAGATTAATTTAATATTATATAATTAAAATTTAGATATTCAAAAACAATTCATAAAGTACAATTCTTCTCATATCAATATGGTAAAAAATATATATTAAAATATTAATCAAAGTTCATATATTGAATCTCGAAAAGTCAGACGTGACAATTATTTTGCGACGGAGAAATAATGCTAAAAGAAGCTTTGTAGTTTATTCTGAATTAAAAACATAAAAGTAATTGCACAATAAGGGGTCACTATTATGTATCTAAACAACAAGAAAAGAATATCAAGTAATAATAATTGTACATTATTCTACACCTAGAAATTCCAAATCTCAAATTCAGATTGAAGAAAGGCATAAATGCATGCAGCAAAATAGTATATATAATAAGGTCCTGGTAAACCTAAACATTCACAACTCTTTTTCTTTCAAATTTTATAATTTTCGCATAACAATATTTTTATATATAATATGGTGTTCAAAATTGAAACTGTGACAAGTAGTAAATTGAAAGGAGCAAAATGGGATGATATTGATCAAGGTGATGTTGCAATGATTTTCATTTCCTATGGAAGAATAATTAGTCATCTCCAATTTTTATATATCAAAGATGGAAACTTTTCTTTATCAGAGAGACATGGTGATCTTATCGAACATCTGGAAATAGTAAGTTCCATTTTTATGAATTGTTCGGTCAGATTTTTCTATAACGGCATTTCATTATAGCGGTTAAATTTTCTTTGAAACTAATTTTTCATGTTATGTTATAATATATGTTTTTTATAACAGTACTTCACGATAGCATCAGAAGAATCTCATAACAAACGAGGTTATTATAGAGAGATTTGATTGTGTAAACCGGATAATCACTAATAATAATTAACAATAATTATGATGTTGAAGCCATACCTAGACAGTCTTTAATGTTACAGTTGAAGAATATATTGTATTATTGTTAATATAAAATACCCCCTTGAATTTGAACATCCATTAAAATCTCTACTATCCACGATCAAAAGTTACCACCTATAAATTTAAATGGACAATAAAGGTAAAAATAGTACGGGCTAGTCAGTTTTCGAATTGGTCATTTAAAAATAGCCAGCGTTTGCAAAGTCATCGAAAAATAGTCATTATTTTGCTGCAACACGAAAAGTTCCAGCATAATATACTGGAGATCGGTGCACCTGTATATAAACTTCCAGCATATTATGCTGGAACTCCAACACGCGGAAAGTTCCATCATAATATACTGGAGATTAGAGCACATGTGTATGAACTTCCAACATATTATGCTGGACCGATATATTATGCTGGACCGGTATATTATGCTGGAGTATTTTTCGGATTTTGAATAGTGTTTTCGGATTTATCTTTACATGAAAAGTGGCTAAATTTTAACTACTTTTGAAACTGTAGCTATTTTTGAATGACCACTTGTAAATCTGGCTATTTTTAAATTTCTCCCACAGTAAAGTAAACCGGAAAATTGTATTTTATGATTTCATTATCTATGATTGGGTTGTAAAAACTCCTAAATAAGTACACAACTTATGAATCAAATTCATTTTGGTTAACAAATCAAGTTTTTCTAGAAAAATTAGGAGATTCACCATAAAAGATATACAAAATTTTACTTGTGACAGTAAGGAAGCGACATGGTCAATGATGATTTATATAAGAGATCCCGACTTCCTTGAGGTCAAGGCATAATTGTTACTGCCTCGACCCTCGGGAGGAGAAAGATGATTTTATTTTACTACGGTAACACGTCTGATCCCGTTTATATTGCCATGTCAACATTTCTTATCTTTAACAATTTTTTTCAAAAAATTTGCAGATCAAGTTGGATTATCCCTCTGAATTTCTGATTGGAGTAAATGGAAGACATGGAGTAATTGGAACAGATAGAGTTTTGAAATCAATTACATTTGTGACCAACAAAAACTCCTATGGACCTTTTCCAAAAAATAAACCTACTTATATGGGAAGTGAAGATACTGAATTCAACATAAATGTTGGAAATTATGGTTGGCTCAATGGATTTCATGGCACAATTTGTAATGGCCAACTTGAAAGTTTTGGAGTTTACATCAATCCAATCCCAATTAGCAAAGATATTGATTATGATAAAATAGATGTAATTGATTGTTAAGTGTACAAATTGTAAAAACATCTAGTTTCAATGTCAAAGAGACACATGTACTCATAATAATATGAATAATATAAAAAAATTGTCAAGATTCATTGAGAAAAATATCAGATGTCTCGAGTCAAAACTCTGAAAAGAGAAAAATCTCTCGATAGAGAGGCACTTTAATCCCTCAGTGGAGTTAGTGGGGGAGGTCACGGGTTCGAGCCGTGAAAATAGCCTCTTGCAGGATAAGGCTACGTATGATAGACCATTGTGGTCCGACCCTCACTCATAGCGGAAACTTAATGCATCGGACTGTCCTTTGGATACCTAAAGCAAACAAAATATATATTTGATGGTAACAAAGATTTTTTCTTTCGTTTTTGATAGGTTGAAGTCTCAAATTTAGAAACCTTGAATAAAAGGTAACATATAAAGCAAAAATCTAATTGAAGAAAGACTTGCTCATGTGCCAACCTCTAACTTACATGTAAACTAATGAACAACTTCAAACTTCAAAAAAACCAAGTGCAGTAATTTAAAACTAAGCAAGGTCCCCCCTCCCTTATTCAGGCCAGAAAAAGGTAAGTAAGAAGAAGAAGAAGAACACAACAACATACCGAGTATAATCCCATAGCTGGGGTCTGGGGAGGGTAGTGAGTATGCAGACCTTACCCCTACCTGGAGAGGTAGAGAGGCGGTTTCTGATAGGCCCTCGGCTCAGAAAAAGATAAGAACACACAAAAATAAGACAAGAAAAGAAAAAAATAGCAACACAAAGTTGAAGATTAGGGGAACAACTACTCAATCTTCTGCATTTGGACTAGAAAAACAAAAATCAATTGAACCATATACCATCCCACTTTTGGATAATTTATAGACAACATCAAATTGCAAGGCAAAAGGAGGATCCTACATGTCTATCTTACAGCAGTAGTTTAGCCGAAATCGTGCACCAAACAAGTTGCAACACATTAAGGCCACGGACGAAATCAAGTAGCCCACCTACCGAATTATTTACAACTTTTTAATCCTGAAAATGTTCTCACATCAGAGGAGTTGCCACTCATCTTCAGGTCTACCACCATCCGATTCATCTGGGCCCACAGCATCGAAGGAATCCAGTTCCGGAACCCCAGAATTACTAGTCACCCTGTCGTTATTATACTCAACTGCTGTTGGGGAGCTACGGGTTTCAGTTATCGTAAACAATGGAGCACCATTTGATTGATCCACTAGCTTAGATGCTCGTATACAGAAATCATCAAAATCACCTACAGAAAAGTATACAGAAGTTAGGGGTCAAGAAGCGACACGTCTTAGCCATGGTAAAACAAGTGCAACGATTTCTGGAACAATTGGAGAAACACACAGACGTACTTTTATCTCTACAATAAAATCCGATTGCCAAGGATGGATCAATTGAATCCAGAGGGAAATGCCTTACAGTACTGCAATCGAAATCAAAAGGTTATCATGTGATTAAAACTAGAACTGGAAATATCAGATGAGAAACTAGAATGAGTATTCGCTTACTTGCAGTGATAAGATGAAGTATCAATATCTAACTTATCCGTTTTAATATCAACAACCTGCACATCAGACATATAATGAGAACATTACATCCTACATCCAGTGAAATTAGATAAACCAAAAATACTTCAAATTTAGAAACTTTCAGTGATAAGATGAAATATTGAAGTTCAGATTATCCCTTATGGTATCAACAACCTGCTCATCAGACAGATAAATCCATAAAAACTTCAAATATTAAATCACCGGAAAAACGAGATTACAAGCACCATAGTAAAAGAGGTAGGAAAGCTGAACAGCCAATCAAGAAAATACTTGCTTATTAGAGATGTGATTCCTTACCCGTTCCACTCGCTGCAAAAAAAGAAGAAACTAAATGGGAAAGCTCATACAGGGACCAATTAATTTTTTAATTTGCATTTTTGGTGTTGTCGGAAAGGGAAACTAGAGGACTGATGAATCATAACCACTGAAATGAATATGCTGGAACATTTTAGAAATCCACCGAACTATATCAAATGTCCCAAACCTAAAATCATGAAATTACATAGAAGGTTCAAATTGACTTGCAAAGCTGTTCACATCCATCGCAGATGACGATTAATCAACTGCACTAGCATTGTCAGATGACGATAATCAAATGTTGATCTTGGTTAATGTGGAGATGTTGAGGCAGCAGAAAATGGAACATTAGAAGAAAAAAAAATGATGTCAAGAAACTAGGACGTGGAGGACGGAAAGATGTAATTAAGTGATTGTTTGTGATATAGCAGCCCTCCCGCTCCAGCAATAAAGGCTAATATTTAGCCTGTAGAAGACTCTAAGAAAGTCCTCTAAAGCAGCGAGAATCTGTTAGAGAATATTCTACTCAGATCTGCATAGAAGATTTTTCTAAGTAGGAATCAAGAAAAGCTTTAAAAGAACGGTATGCTTTCAGCAAACAGTAAGATCTCTTAAATCAAACTTTAAAAAGCCGAATGATATTTTTCATTTTAGTGCTTCTTATACCACCCCATACTGAGTGCTGCTGTTTCCGAATGTATTGGATGACATCTTTCCTAATACAATAAAACGACGGATTTCGGGCAAAAGCCGACCTATAATGCTGGCTAGAAAACCATATCTCCTTCATTAAATCCACCAATTTTCTCCACAATAGTGAATTAAATGGAACAAACTTCAAATCTTAATAAGCATAAAAAAGGTAACAAAGACCAAACAATCATGACATTCTTGATGGTGGTAATTATTACTCCATAGATTGTTGAAGTCAGCCAGCACGGAAAGAAGCTGATTTCCATCTATAACATTTAAACATAAAAAGTTTGATTTTGATGATCGTCTCTTTATCCTAGATTTTAAGTAGTAATAAATTAGAGAAATTCCAACCAGCACGTGTCAAATGGCATAAATACGATAAAAAAGAAAGAAACAATTACTGGCTGAACTTCATGTGGATCAAGATAAAAGGCTTGATCATCTTGCACGCCGACAATGTAAGTCGAGGCTCCAGGTCTGCCACCTAGGATCCCAAGGCTTTGAGGAAAACTGAATGTAGCTGCCAGTAAAGGAAGATACCTAACGTAGAAGATTATAGAGATTCAGTAAAGAGAATGCTCCGGTTTTTATAGTAGAAACAGTAAATCGTCCGTCAAATATCAATGCAGTTTACAATTTTAATTTCCGTTAGATATGGCCTTCTCGCAGTGCCTGACCTGTCATAAATCAACATGGAAATAAAGAAAACACGAGATACCCATAACATCATTTGTGCGAGTACAGACATCAAAGACCAATCTATATTCCATTTTCAATAAGGAAATAGATTTTGCAAATGATACTTCTTAAACAACGAGATGACAACTTACTTTTGCGAATAAATCTAGCTGCTAACTGTACTTTCCTGAATTGAGTAGTATTATGAATATCGTCATTTAGGATCACGGAAACAAGTGTGAACGCCTTGTTTGCCAAGTCAATTTTAATGGTCACAAAAATATATGTCCTACTACTAATTCATGGAATTCTCATCACCTTGTCTACGGTGATAAGCATAAACATCGAATGATCTACAACTAATCATGTAAATTCAATTAAATGAGTGTATAGGCCAGTAGCCAGGAAATCTTTGAGCTATGATAAATATAAGAAAGATCATAAATAAACCATTAGGAAAAAAAGAAATCACGGCTAATCAAACATCAATTGAGCATCTAAGCCTCAATCTCAAATTAGTTAGGGTCAACTTATGAGTCACTAGCACGCATTCCACCTTATTTATTTATTTTTTTGATGAAGAGCACGCATTCCACCATATACGGTGAAGAGGACTCATCAACCTATCGCAACTCTTCTTAGTTTTCCGGACTTGGGGCTGACTATACTTTCTGAAGCAACCATGATTTATAGTAACTTAGAATATGGAATTTCTCATGCAGTCGTTAATTTGTTAATTACAAGTATCTTTCAGCTAGTTTATAGCGCAAGACAAGGAAAGATTATATCTGGTAGTGCCATTCTTCTATTTCATGTTCTTAATTGAAGAGGACAACCCGAAAGCGTTGCATGGCAGTATGAGACCTTGAATCACATACGATATCGTGTCTATCTTGTATCCGCACTTGTTCCATTGAAATAATAGTTAGATCGAGCTATGTTATTAGATAGTCTTCAAAAGAGTTTGTGGTATTTTTATTAGTCTTGTTTTTGAGATTATGAAGCATGATCCAGAAATTTATTTATTTTATTATTATGTTTATGTGTGTTCCTTATGTTAGTGCTTACTGGGTTTTTTTACACTACTAATCAAGGTATATGGCTCCTCTTAAAGAAGATGCTGGATTCCCCAAGAAAAGTCATTCCCCTAGAAAAGTCTTCTTGCCTAGAAAAGAAAATGCCTGATTTCCCCAAGACAAGTCTTTTGCAACAAATGCTAAAAACTCGTCCAAGCTTAATGAGATCTAAATCCTAAATGATATGAGTGGCTCTTCATTCTGTAAAATAATGAAATACTTTAGACACTTAATTCGATGGAAGATTCTTTAAAGATCTTTAGTAGTCGTTATAGCCACAAAGTATCAGTTACCTCTGCAACAGTTTCGATTAATGAAATAAAGCAAAACCGGCAATGAAATAGTAATTATAGAACTAAAGTGCTTACAGATCCCCAACAAAGCACCACTTGTTTTACGACACAAACAAATTATCATTCAACCACAATCTTCTTTACTTGGCAAATTCTTAAGTTATTTATGACGGTAATTGAGAGAGATATACTAGAAAATAAATAGGCAAGAGTTTTGCATCATACAACACTACCGGTGCAGATAAATAAAAATAAGAGAAATGAAAGGAAACCTTGAATTGATTTTGTCAAGTCCAAGAACCAACGGAACTAAGAAAAGAACAGGTTTCCAGTCAACTTCGCCTTTTGACAAGTCAGAACAATGCCTGACAATGTCCTCAACACAGAGCACCGGCGCTCCGCCTCTTTCTCCATCTTCATCCCCAGATACAACATAGATAGACATGAGAGAAGACATGTCAGCATTCCCCGTTTCTTCTCTCTTGCTGCGTGCTAATGTTTCCCAAGTGCGACACATTGCATATGGGCCCACCCATGATCCAGGAGAAAGACCATATGCCTTCCCGGCTTGAAGGAGGTTGTGGATAGAGCAAGCTGACTCCTCCGAATCGCCAAAAAGGTGCAATATATCAACATACTTTTGGTCATGCGGCTGCACAATGAGATAACATGATAAATTCTCATGCTTAAACAATATATGTATGAGATGAGAACCTGATCTTTTTCTTTTCTTTTTTCTTATACATAAGAGATAGGAGATGAGAACCTGATTGTGCAATATCATGGTTTTAAATTGGAAATTGAGCATTTTAACAACTGAAAGTACTGCAGTGTTTTGACTTTCGAGTACCTTGTCCAAAGATTTTCTCCAAGATCTTCCTAATCGATGAAGAAGTAGAGCCTATAAGTACAGAAATCATCAACATCACTACAGTAGATAGAGTAAGCATTGGAACTTCAAAAGAAAAGAAAAAACGAGAGATAAAAAAGGTTGCCCGGTGCATGAAGCATCCAACATTCCGCAAGGTACGTGGAAGGGCCACACTCCAAGGGGTGTGATGCTACCACAAACTTTAGTGGTTGATACCACGGGTCGAACTCATGACCTATAGGTCACACGAAGATAACTTTATCATTGCTTCAAGGCTCCCTTCAAAAAGGGCAGCATGGTTCACTAAGCTCCTGCTATGCATCGCGGGGTACGGGGAAGGGACACCACACCGGGTCTTACGTACGGCTACGTGCCTTGCCTTGCATTTTTGCAAGAGGCTAGTGGTCACACAACGGCAACTTTTACCATTGCGCCAAAGCAAGATTAAAAAGATTTTAGCTAACTTATAGCAAGAAAGACAAGGAATTTTGCCAGTGTAATAAACCTGAGCAACAAGCATCTGACTGCTCCTAAGCATGCAACCCCAGTTAACATCACTGGTATACTTAGAATCTCCAATAGGAGGAAACCCTGCAATTACATTCAACCAGATAACCAACATTCACAATCTTTCACACACCAAATCAACTTCTAATCAGATCAAGCACAACAAGAGTAAAAAAAAGAATTAAAACTTTAACTACCTTTTCGATATGTAACAAGAATCCTAGATGAAAAATCATCAACAAAAGCTGAAAAACCTTCACTTTGAGTTGGTTCAATTGATGGATCATCATCTTGAACAACTTTATAACAAACACCTAAAAGCCAAATATCACTTTTAGAACCATTGGGAATCCCAGTTTTATTAATCCCAAAAATCCTCCTCATTGAGCCACTATTCATCATTCTTTTCACAGCACTAGTCCAATTAATACCAATACCATTATAATACTTCTTTGAACTTAAGTCGCCTTTTTTTAAACACCCTTTTGGCTCAGTATCAAATATTGAAAAAGGAGAAACCAAAAAACCAGACCAAACAGAAGTTTTTATGTTACTGCTTGGTCCTGGTTCTGGTTCTGAAGAAATTAAAGAACCAAGATTTTTTCTTGGGGAATCTGAATCAGACGAACTTTTACTAATTTGGGTTTTTTTAGGCATCAAAGATTATATTTTTGATTCGTGACACATGGTACATATAGAGCTAAAACTTGGCAAAACTGGCAAAAACTGGCAATTTTTTGGCTGTTTTTGACAAGTTTGATGGTTTTAAGATTGAGAATTTTATCTGGGGCTTTGAGATTTTGAGAAAAGAGATTGTGACTTTATGGGATTTAGGATTTTACATGGTACGAATATTTAGAATTGGCAAATATTTTGGCTATTTTTGAGAGATTTTTGGGGTTGTTGGGATTGAAAATTTGATCTGGGGTAGTGAGATTTGAAGAAAAGGTTGTCAATTTATTGGATTTTGGGTGCCAATGATTGGGAATTTGGAGGAAATTTGGAGTGTGGTGAGGTCAAAACTTTGGAGAAAGTGGCGTTACGAAATTGTCTTGGATGAGGAAAGAACAGATTTGAGGAAAAGAAAAAGTTATATTATGTGAAATATATATTCCACAGAGGTATGCGTTGTAATTATTGTACATAGCACTATAATATATGTACATTAGTGCTGTAAGAAGAAATTAAGATAAAATGATAAAAATAGTCCCTAATGTTTGAGGGTAAGTTAAAAGTAGTCTCTTAAGTATGCACTAAGCAATTTTGATCCTTTAAGTTTTCCAACTCCATCAAATATTTAACAAACTTTATTTGTTATTTTTGATGAAAACTGTGGGGAAAAAAAAAGTAAATTAGCTAGAACTATTTAGACATACAATTTTTGTAATTTCTTCTATTTTAAACCTATTTTTTAGAGTTTGGTGCAACTTTTTGAGGTATAATTTTAGCTTTTTGGGTATTTAGTATAGTTTTTGTTTTGTATTTTATAGGATTCGATGAGACTTTTTTGGCGTTTAAGGTTGAATCTTATTTTCATATTTTTTGTCAAATCGAACAATAAAAAAAATATTAAATCAGAAACCAAAAAAATTGTTTAGTACATACACTTAGAGCTTCATTTATGCCATATTGTTTCGTTCATTTCAGTTATCTTACTTTCTTTTTATTACCATTGAGGCTAATTCTTCTTTTTAGTCTCTTTCTTTTTTTTCTTTTTTTTCTTCTTCTACCCTTCTTTTCCTCCTCCTTCTTGTTCTTCTTTTTCTTCTTCTTCCTTTCTTTTCTTTACCTTGTTTTGAGTCAATGGTCTATCGAAAATAACCTTTTTATTTTTACCATGTAGGGATAAGATTTGTGTGAACACTACCCTCTCCATATCCTACTTATAGGATTAAACCGAGTTTATTGTTATTGGTGTTGCATACTTAAGGTTAGGGGTGGGCATTCGGTACTTCGGTTCGGTATTTAAGAATTTCGGTTTGGTATTTAGGTATTCGATTTATCAATTGTGTATACCAAATACCGTACCAAAATATTTCGGTACGGTTCGGTATTTCTTATTTTGGTTCGGTACGTTTCAGTTTATACCAAATCTATGTTATAAGGCTTGTGCCTAATCAAATCTGTAGCTCTTAGGGTTGAAAATATATGCTTCAACTTTTGAAACCAATACAACTAGTATTATTTACTAGCATTTGACTAAACACGGAGGCAATGCAAGGAAGCATCTTATAATACCATTGGCTAATACAAGAGAAAAGGTTGCACCTAAATATTACAACTTACACATAAAAAGCAATAATTCCTTTTATGCCTCTATTATAAAGTCATACTTTATCCTAAAGCAAAAAGAAGGATCGTTGAACAGTCCATTCAAGCTCAATGCCAAAGATAGTTGACTGCCTATACAGTGTACACTTTTTATCTATGCTCCAAAATTTCTAGAAGTTCTTAATCTGCCTGGTGGAGCCTTGCTAAAGCCTAAGGGTAAGGAGTTAGGTAATTAGGGGTTTTGGACTTTTGAGGTGTGGGCTTGAAGTTATTGGGCTAAAAAATAAAAATAAAGTTGGACTTTGACTAAATTATTTCGGTATTTGCCCCCAGGGCCTAGCTCAAGTGGCAAAGGGTGATGGATTTGTGTCTTAGGTCACAGGTTCACGCCCACACACCATGCAAAGCAAAGCCTGGTATTTAAGTGGAGAAGGGTAGAGGGGTGGGCCTATTATCCACCGAGTTTCGAAGGCTGTTGTTGGTCCAAAGGATCGGCTCCAGACGAATTTCTCGGTCATCCAAAAAAAAAACTATTTTGGTATACCGAAATATCAAAAACCCAATACCGTATACCGAATCGAAATACCGAAAAAATCGAAACCGAAATACCAAATTAATTCGGTTTGGTTCGGTTCGGAATTCGATTTTTTGGATTTTATGCCCACCCCTACTTAAGGTAGTACTCTAAGCGTACCTCAAACTTTAACACAAAGGACCATTGTTTATAATTTTATAGATTTCTTCAGCCCATTTTTGTTGGATAGAAGAAAATCCCAATGACTTGTTCGGCAGAGAAGGGCCGGGGGGAATAGCACTTAAGGTTGGTTGGTACTTGAGATAAGGATAATAATTCCCTTTGGCATAAATCGCCTTCTCAATGTGACTATTATGTTGACTAGTGCATGACTTATAAATCGCATTTGGTAATTGCGACTTATAAATGCTATTATTAATTGAACCTTGTAAATCGCATTTGGTATAATTGTCAATTATAAATCTCATTGGGATTAATTTTATCTTTGTGTTTCGTTTGGGATATTAGCTAATTTGATGATAACTTTTATACTAAAATGGTGGAATTAGTTATCCATATAGAAAGTGTGATAACTAATCTCATGCGATATCCCACCATTATACAGACAGGTCCTCAATTTGTTCAGCCTATTTCGCAATTGGGCATAAGTCGCCTTGCTCAACGTGACTATTACGATGACTGACGCATGACTTATAAATCGCATTTTCTAATTGCGGCTTATAAATAGCTATTATTAATTGAACCTTATAAATCGTATTTGGTATAATTACCAATTATAAATTTCATTGGGGTTAACTTTATCTTATGTTTGGTTTGGGATATTAGCTAAATCGGTGATAATTTTTATACTAAAATGGTGAGATTATTTATCCATATAGAAAGTGTGATGACTAATCTCATGTAATATCCTGCCATTATACCAATCAAGCCCTTTATTTGTTCAGCCCATTTCACAACTAGGCATAAGTCGCCTTTCTCAATGCGACTGTTATGTTGACCAATGTCTTAAAAGACGGGGACGTGAGGTGAGGCATTTTACTTTTAGCGAGGTGAGGTGTAATCCCTAAGACACGGGGCATAAGTCCCACGGATTTTTAAATTTTATTAATTTTAAGAATAATATAAAATAAAAAATTATTATAAAATATTAAAATCACAAAATTATAATAAATAATCTATTTAAATATTTATGAATTATAATTCAACTATAAATAATACGAAAAGTATGGCATATATCATAATATGCACATTAGTTGCAACGTCGTTACAAATCAAATATTAAAAGTAATATATTCAATATGAAATCTTATACGTATCTCTTAAGGAGTAATGAATCTAGAAAGAATTTCGATATTATAATATGTTTTTTTAAATGCTCCTTATATTTAATATGCTTTATATTTGAAAGATAATTTATATAAAAAAAAACATAATTCAAAATTTAAATATGATTCTCTAGCATCATTTTTCTAAGTTTCAACAAGTTAATAAAGTGACACATAATTCACCGTACAATACCATGATAACTAATTATTTGTAAATAGTTACCAAGTAATACTTAGCTATTAAATTAATGAGTATTGTATCTCGTAAACGTGACAAAAATAATATTTAGAAAAATGATTATAAAAATATTACAAAATATATATAATAAAGACATAACAAAAGCTAATAATAAATACTTTTTACATGAAAGATTTATTTAAAATTTACTATCATAGCAGTCTTAATGGATAACGTGCAATATTTTTTATTTTAATTATAACATAAAGTACTCTCAACTTAATGATTTATGATTAAAAAAAGTAATTTTGAATCGTCAACGATTTATTAAGAAAATTTGAGAATTTACAAGGTTAGTTACACACAATTGCTTAAAGTTCTATTAGGCGAGCCCAGTACACTGGGCATTGGGCGTGTCCGCGGCGTAAGCCCCGACGGCCGAGGCGTAAATGATAGAATTTGAGGGTCCACCAAACTATATAGAGAATCGGGTTCTCTATCAGTTTCCACAAATTACATGCACACAACAGAATGTAAATGACACCGAGAGTTTTACGTGGAAAATTCCAGCTCAACGGGATCAAAAACCACAACCTGCCCTTGTAGAATTTCAACTTCACTACTGAGCAGAACATTTAGATTATAACCTATTGTAACCTAGGAATTAACTCCTCAATCCCTAACTAACTTGTAACAAACCTATTACAAGCCACTTTGTAACAAACCTATTACTTTATATGTATTGGCGTCCCTTTTGTCTGAGGATGCCGCATTTCATGCCCGCAGCTCCCGATAGATAGGTTGACAGTCCTCCTAGTAGGCTAGCAGCTCAATGGAAGGTGTTGGTGTAGTCCACTTGCTCCGGAGTTGCATATTTGGTCAATATGATTTGGACATATATTGATTGGTATGACGGGGCCCTGTATTGACCTTTATGGCGTTTATGTACTCTTACAGGTTTGTAGACAGATGTCATGGATATGGATACTAGTATGGCCTTATCAACCTATGTTTTGAGTATACAAATGATCATGTCTGCCTTATAGGCCCGTATGTCACATGTATAAATTTCTATATCAATGTTGGGTCGTCTTATGTCTAGTATTCTCTTATGTTTTGTTCCGGTTATCTCATGACGGCCCTTCTGACCCATATACCCATGATGGTACGATAGGAAAGATATGCTACGTTGGTACTCGGTTAGGTAAGACTTTACAACTTGACTAACTCTAGCCAAGATACAAACATGGAGGTTTATGATTTACAAGAGTTTCTTACAAAATAATTCTAAGTAAGCTAAGTAGAAATTATAAATAAGAACATTAACAAAGTTACAACTCAACTAAGGACGTACAATCACTTGATATGGGAAACTGGTCCGTAGCAGTGTTGTTTATTATTCTTGATGCACTTGAGAATTGTTAACTGGAAGATCAATCACTATTGGAGTGCTTGAGTGAATTCTCTAAGTGTTCAAGTGATGTTTTGTCATTGGTTTAATGTTAATATAACATTGATAACATCACTTGAATGATGGAAGAAACTTGGGTACAAGGCCATTCCCAATGGACGTGACTGTTGCATTGTGTTGTACTGTTGCGTGTCCAGTCAGTCACTTTCCAACTGTTGGAGAGTTGACTTGGTACAATAACCAGGGGAACTGAAGTCCATATATTCCCCTTGTTGATTCTTTAACTTTTGAAATATTGACGAACATCTCCAACTTAAGTCTGGTTATTTTCATGCACTTGAGAATGTAGACAAGATGTGGATCAGGTTCCTTATCTAGTTCTTGACATTAAGTTTGTTAGATCATCAAAACATAAAACAAAGGTAATTATAACCTATCAGTAAATATCACGAAACTAAGCTCCACACATAAGCCCAGGGGCATTTTATGAGTGATCCGCCCTGGGATGAGCCTCAGACGAGTTCACCTGAAACCGATAAAGGTTCTCCATCTTGATCAGCATGCGCGTCCTTCTCACAAAAGAGGTGAGATTCATCAAAGATCACATGCACACTCTCCTCAATACTTTGTAAGCTTTGCTTTGGGACAAGTATCCCAGGAAGATTCCTTCATCGCTTTTGGCATCAAAATTTCCAAGCGGTTCCTTGCCATTGTTGAGAACATAACATTTCCATCCAAATGTCCTCAAATGAGTCAATTTGGGCTTTCTTCCATTGAGCAACTCATAAGGTGTTTTGTTTAGAAGGGACCTGATCATGTACCTGTTTATCAAATAGCATGCAATGTTGACTGCTTCTGCCCAGAAATATTTCGCGACCACTATCAATCCATGTCTTCAAGAGTCTCGTTCTTCATTTCCACACCATTTTGTTGTGGTGTTCTTGGAGCTGAGAAGTTATGAGTAGTGTCATTTTCAACACAGAATTCATCAAATCTAGCATTATCAAACTATGTCCCATGGTCTGAACTAATGCAAGCCACATTTGTTCCCATCTTCACTTGGATTTTCTTGACAAAGGCAACAAATACTTGAAAAGTCTCATCCTTGGTTCTGAGGAACAGGGTCCAAGTGAATCTGGAGTAGTCATCCACTATTACAAAGATATATTTTTTACCTCATCTACTTGGCACCCTCATAGGTCCACATAGATTCATATGAAGAAGATCAAGTGGCCTTGAGGTGATGACCTCTTTTTTGGGCTTGAATGAAGATCTGACATGCTTTCTTTTTGCACAAGCATTGCACACTTTGTGTTCCTTGAAGCTTGACTTGGGCAGACCGTGAACCAGGTCCTTATGGACTAGTTTGTTCAGTAATGAAAAGTTTGCATGCCCCAGACTTCTGTGCCATAATTCAACATCATCATCAACGACTCTTAGAAAGTTGAGGTCACCACTTTACAGGGACTCAAAATCAGCAACATAAATGTTCTTGTATCTCTTGGCCACTAGCACCACCTCAACAGTCACAAGATTTGTGATTGTGCATATCTTTGACAAGAATTCCACTTTGTTTCCCTTGTCACATATATGAGAGACACTCAGCAGACTATACTTCAAGCCATTGACATAGTACATGTTCTCAATTGAGTGAGTGAGTGACTTCCCAATCCTTCCAACTCCCAGAAATGTATCCCTTTTTGCCATTTTCAAATATACACTCCCTCCTTGCAGGGCCTTCAGTGAGAGGAAATCGATTGTGTTTCCAGTCATGTGCTTTGAGCAACCACTATCCATGTACCATTGTTGGTTTCTCCCCTTCACTGCTCCCTGCACAAAGAAATCAAGGGTTAGATTTAGGAACATAAACAAGTTTGGATTCCTTGTAGTGAGGAAAAGGGTGAATGTGTGTTCTTTTAGTCGAGGTAGACATCATGTGTTTTCTATATTAGGGACCATGTTCTCTAGCAATAGTTACTTTATTAGCAAAAACTTTGTTTTTTTGTTGAGACTGAACCATAGCCTCGCAGTTTTCCTTAAGGTGCTCATTGTTACCACAGTGAGTACAAAGTCAATTATCGGGTACAGTAACATACTTGCTATGAGGGTTGTAAGGAGTCTTCTCCCTTTGAAACCCAATTCCTGCCTATTCCCCCTATTATTAACGTACAAGGTAGTGATAGCATTAGAGGACCGGGTCCATTTGAGTGATTTTTCAAGATCGCTCTTCACTTTTCCTAGTTCTTCCTGAAGTTGTTTGTTTTTCTCAAGCTCAACACACAAACTAGACTTCACTGAATTTAACTCATTTTCAAGATTAATGTGTGCCTCACTTGCAACTCCCTTTCCCTTTTGAGAATTTTCAGACCTACTCTCAATTTTAAGTTCCTCAATTGTTTCCTTCAAGTCCATTACCACCACTAATATGTCATCTCTCTCATGATCAATGTTAGTAACTCTCTCAGTTAAGACTTCGTTTTCCTTTCTCACACACTCAATGGTCTCTTTTACGTCTACCACAACTACCATTATATCATCTCTTTCATGTTCTATATTTACAATTTTTTCATATAAGGCATCCTTCTCTTTCTTCAGGTTCTCAATTGTTTCCTTTAAATCAACTACAACGACTACTAGGTCATCTCTGGTTTGTTCTACTTCTCCTACTCCTAATTTCATAGTTAAAGCATTTTTATCATTTATAAGACTGTGATAAGCATCAATTAGCACATTTTCCAAAGACATGAGCTTTTTAGGAGAATAAGATTTCAGATTTCTACGAACATCCAGAAAATTTACCTCATAGTCGTCATCATCATCAGATTGAGCCATCAAAGTAAAGATTGAGCCATACTCAGTTGCTTCACTTTCCACTTCCATAATTAAGCTATCACCATGATCATTTTCTGCTTCAGATTCGATGGAGGAGTCTCCCTATGCAGCAAGGGCTTGCTTACTCCCGAGGACTTATCCATCCTCGTCACCTTCTCACTTGCCTTTCCTTATTCTTACTCATATTTTCTTAAAACTTTGTCGCTCTACCATACTTTAGCTTGTGACCTATACCTATCCATTATACTACTCGCAACTCTCCTTCAACTTGCTTGCACCATATATTTTCTTATGTTATTCTGGAACGTCAAGCAAGACATCATATCGTATCTAACTCTTCTTTACTCTCTTAATTAGCCTCCTCGATACCTAGAAACCATAGGTTGGAAGATATGCCACTAACGACGCCACTATTAATACTGAATCCTAGCGCTTCTAGCCTTCTATCCGAAGTATGGACTATTCACAACCTTCTGCATTTGAGTATCTCGTACGTTATTCACCTTTTATCTTATTTACCTTAAAACCTCGCAACATATCTTCTATCTCTTTCATGACCTCCCTTCCACGTAGTATAATTTACGTCCATAACTTGAAGCTCTATTATAATACTTGCACCTCTGGTGCATACACAATCCGGTGGGAGCTTCATGCTGACTTCTTACGAGTTTGGTACTATTCTAACTGGCTAAATTTAACATAGGGCCATTATAGAATATGGTGACTGTAATATCCCTCTTGTACCTCGTATATTAAGAATAATCCTTCAATGTTCTCACATAATGTTTATAATTTTCTGAGTCTAATAATCAGATTCCTGATTTACTTCGTTGATGTAACCCTTTAGTTTCTTCTTCCCTTTGATCAACCTTTATGTTGTCTTAAGCTATCTTCCGATATGAGGCTCATGGTATTACTTTAGTCTTTCATGGACGCTATGGAATATTCATGATACAATCTTCTAACGATTCAATCTCTCGTCTATGATCTGCACTCAATTCTTTTTTTTAAATCTTATACGGGAGTCTTTTACGGATGCATGACTGTCAACATATATGCTGCATGGTTAACGCTATGAACTCTTAAATATGTTCATAATGTAACTAACTCTGCATCATAGGTCGAATAATCCCTTTCGTTCCTTCTCGGCTTCCTTTAAACATAAGCTATTACTTTTCCTGGTCTTTCTGCCTCCTTGTTGTGTGCCTACTTAGCTTACCGTAGTTCCCACGCATGCCGGAATTTCGTGCAACTCATATGATCTCCAATACTACTTTTGGTTTCATTTCTCGCTCATTAGCTTCGATAGGTGTGCATACAATGTTGTTGTGAGGCTGTTGTTACAAGACCATTTCCTCTTTCGGTCATTGTGCTTAGGTGCAACCTTCTTCCTTATTTTCGTAGCTAGTCTTCCATTGTAATACTCAGGGAGGACCCTCTGACTCTTGTAAAGTTGTGAGCTTATTACGGATCTTTTGATGTCCTTCATTGCCTATAATTATCCGTAGTTACTTACCTCCGTGCCCTTGTGCTTGTAGGGTTGCTTTTGAACTGATACTTTGACTGTCTTCCCAGTGGCACTCTCTTTTATTCCCGTAATACTCATACGATACCTTTAACTACCCCAACTCCTATCTGAATATTTCTCAAGTATTACAATGACATTATTGCGAGGCTGAATTCATTATATTGGGTTTTACTATGTTTATCTTGCACGATCTGCTGACCCGTTTGTAACTTCCTGTCTAGCCATAACTAGTCTCTTCATGAATCAACTACCAACTACTTGTTTGTAACTTACTATGTTTGTCTTAACTTACCTTTCACAACGGCTCCTTATTTATCAATAACATCCCGGGCAAGAACCCTTACTCCCTTTCCTTGACTTCGTGCTTGCATAATGTTCTGGAATCATAGCATACCAGTAGGACCTGAATAAGTGCAATCTCATCCCTTTCTCATTTTTCTCGCATTCTTCATTTATCATTCCATAATTACTAGAACTACTTAATTCTGACTTAATGCCATACCAGTCAATATTCACCCCTTTAGGGGAGTACTGAGATTTAGCATTATGACGATCTACCTGTAGATGTTTTACCTTTTCATCTTTGGCATCTGTTCACTTCATCGATGACCTATACGCACCTTGCGGTAATCCTTTTGTACCAAGGATAACAAAGTTCCTTACTAGCGAGGGTGACACTTAGTATAACTGGCACATACAATCCCTTAAGCTTAAATTTGCTCACATTGCTTGTTTTAGGGAAGCGTCTTTCTGAATGACCTTCTCTGAATTTCTTATGAATCTTCTTCTGTTGTCCGTTTTATTATCGCTAGAACGCAATATGAAATTCTCATGATGCCGACCATTACCAAATCACTCAATCCTTAATTCATGTTTAGTTTACCTTGTTCACCAGTCCATACTGATTTCTATTACTCTGGGGTCTAACTTTTCCTTCTGGTAGTCGCGTTGGAGTCATGAACTTATTCCTCGAAATGAAGACATGATTGTATGTCCTATATTCTTTTGTTGTCCCAAGGTCTATCACCTCTCGTCTCTTCCTTCACTTGACTATAGATTCTATAATACTGTCATCTATCTACCGTTGTCATCCATGTATCATATCTTACTCATAATACTTCATTAACTCTTTCTTATTTCCCGCTGACATTTATGCATGTCACTTTATTCTGAAAACTCGAACAAGTCATTTTTTTGCTTTTATCTCCCCTTTTGCTCCATCCAGTGGCTCTTCGGGTTGCTTAACGTTCTCGCTCTACTAGGGACGCGAGCTACACTAAGGTAATATTTATCCTTTCAAGGCTTCCGGTGCCTATCTTTGTGGTACTCATATCTGGTTGTACTATTTTAGAGTGCACCATCTGGGTGTCTCACAAAGAGATCTATTAGCACATTTGCAATATCCTTCGGAAATGTCAACTGACACAAACAATCCATCCATCATTTAGGGTTACTCTAACCCCAACCGGATCCTGATATCCCGTTCTCCTCTTATACTACTTCTGTCAACCCCCATAGGGCATAACTGGAATAGGTATGACCAATTGTACATACCTCTGTTACTGTTGAAGATAACTCAAAATGCTTATATTTCTCTGTCTGAATTGTAATACTGATAATCTTCATTAACTGGGTGCCTCGTACCCTTCTTCATCTTGCTTTTGTTGCTTGTTGGAACTTATGTGTACTTTCTGATTCTTTTTCCTTTTTATCGTAAAAGTGGATATGCATTATTGCCTTAAGGCTCCTTATCAAAAGGCTTACACATCTTAGTACACACATGATCTACTGAAGACCTTATATTTACTTATTATAAGCATCATGAAAAACCAAGTACCATTAACTCAACTCTCTCATGGTCACACTCAATCTCTTACCAACTGTCTTTCTGGATGTAGGTATCGTCTTATTACGAATAAAATAGAAGTTAGAAATTTGAATTCTTACAACTGAGCTATACCACACGATCTAGAGTAAGAAGAAAGAGTGATAGTCCTAAATGCCCTGTAGCCTCCTGCTTATAAGTGTGGTGCACGACACACCAATAAACAAGACTCTACTAGACACGGCTTGTAGACTTCATAGGACATAACTGCTCTGATACCAATTTTGTCACAACCCAAACCGATGGGCCGCGACGGGCACCCGGTACTTTACTCAACCGAGTACCAACATAACGTATATTTTCATGTCATACTATCATAGATATCTGGGCCGGAGAGGCTGCCGTGAAATAGGTACAACACAACAAGTAATGCCAACTTATACATAAGACCTAGATAAATCCCCAACAGAGTCGCCATGTTGTCGCGCCCCCTCTTTTCTCGCGGAGATCGGGTTTATGATATTCGGTTGAGACAACTCTTTCCTTTTGGGAAAGGGGTTTGTGTTTTTGAGAGTCGCCACCTAACGATTTTTAAAGGTGTGTTAGGACACCAAAGGGGTTCATTTACGAATACGTTGTTAACCAGAGATAGGGTAAGGGCTTGAAATTATCCTAAGGGGAAGGTGTTAGGCACCCCTCAGGATCCACAAGTATGGTTCCTGGCCAAACAACTTTTGTGAATTTGTACAACTTAGCAAACAAACAAATAAATGCTCAAATAAGAGGGGATTTAAGTCTTAAGCATGCAGATGTTTGAAAAATAGTAAATAAGGTTAGATTTTGAAAGGATTACGATCTAAGCATGTAAAAGGTATCCTAGGTTTATAACGATATGGATCACATCAGTACAATACCCGGTAATCACTCCTCAAATAGGGGCCACACAAGGTATTAGCGCACCGATCATTATATCCATATTCTACCCTTTCCCATCCCGTGAAAGTAACTAAATTGAGTGTTGGTCTCGACCTCTATTGCATTTTGTTACTCGTCCTTTCCTATTAGTCCCCGAGGAAGTTAGGAATTTTATCCTATAAGGGATGTTCTAGGCAGACCCTCAGGTTTGAATGAAAAATACTAAGGCGACATATAAGAACATGTAGGACTGCAGTTAGTGGGAAACATAGAAAAGCAGAGAAAAGGCACAAGTATACTTCCACACGTAATGCAAATAGGCAGCACGACTCATACACAGTTAAGGTCTTTTGATTCAGATCCTAAAACATGATATCTAAATGATAAGAACAAAGACAGATTTATTGCATAACTCAAAGAGGAAGTCTTAATCAGTTTTACTTACTGATTTTATCCTGTTGATAATTAAGCAGCATACATAGACATATTTCCCGTTTTGACAACTTTAATTACCTAAGGCTTGCCTAGGCGTAGGACAATGCTCAGTAATTACCCAGATTATTAAGGAAATTGTTTGAGTTGTTTTTCCTAAACATGTTGTACTTAGGTGTTGCATCAAAAGCGGAATTATCACTAGTTGTTTAGAGACATAGTAAAACAGTTTTAGGTCCTTTTTCATGCATTGGTAACTAGGCGGAGAATGAGTCCTAAAACATGATGTCTAGTGCACATATAGGGATGCAAAATGATGCATATACAGAATCCTAAGCAGGATTTCTAAATGCACAATAATTACAACATTAAGCGTGATTTCAGAAGATGCAAGAGTGGCAGTTTATTTTAGTGTTGTTTACCCTAAAAAGGATCTCCAAGTGTATATGGAAGCATAGAGCATGATTGCAAAGTACTAGTTATTAACACATTTTAACGCAGGATTCTCTAAGTGATATGATTGTGAGATGGACATGCTGAAAAACAGTAAGTATAAGTCCTAGGGAACATGATCTCTAATGCATGAAATGAGTCCTAAGCATGGTATTTATTGCACAAGTAGGAATATAAACCTAATAACATGTTTTCTACCTTTTTAATAGCTAAATCATACATAGTCACCCCTTCCCTTTCCACTATCCATCCCCAGAGTAGTTTACAAGTAGTTATTACAGGCCATTTGCATAAATTACATAATTGAAATAAGAAAAAGAAGGAGTTATGCTATAGGGAGCCTACTAATAGGCCCAAAATCCCCAGAATTCCTCAAATGCCATTAGTTCACAGCCTTTGATATAATCCAGGTGTGTCATAGTTCCCTAAGGATCTCAAAGGATCCCGGGCAGTGCTGGCACCCAGATTTCATAGCCAATACAGAGCAAGTGCAGTGTGGAAAGGCCAGTTCTTGTATGTCAAAGTTCAAAGGGAGATCAAGAGTCCCAAGGCAATGCTCACACAAGAGGGGCAGAACCTAATGTCTAAGAGTATAGTGGAAGTGCTCATAGTTTTGAAAAGATCAGGTAGGAAAACAACTTTTGAAAATAACTCGTTCGAAATAAGTTTTGAAGAACAATAGAAGAGTATTACTTGGTGAAAACAATTTGGAAAGGGAAGAGGGTAGGACAATTAGGGTCTCAAGATTAGAACACTACATATAAAGCAAGAAACAATAACCAAATCCGTTTAACACTCACAAGCATGGACTGAGGGGTAGGGGACAAGTATGAAGCATATAGGGAGAACATACAAATAAGCAGGGTCACATACAGGTTCAGAGAAAAGGTTATGGTACAACATATGTTCAAGATTACATAAGACTAAGTAACATATAATGCATATTGTGGTGTGCCAGGAATCGAAGAAGACATAGGGGAAGCAGAATCATGTTGGAATATGCAAAGGGGGTAGTACACATGATGAGGCTACAGAGGGAAGTATTAAGAACTAAAGCAGCGAATTTTACATACTAATTGCAAGTTTAGCAACAAAACCATAAATAAAAGCATATCAGAAATAAGATGAATTGAAATACCAAAAGAAACATATTGTTTTGAAGCTTTAAACTAAATTGAGGACATACCAGTTGGATGATGACAAACACAAAATAAAGAATAGGCAAGTGGAATAATCAGTCTTGGCTTGCAGTCGACTGATAATAGCAGGTGATCAGAAGGAGAACAGTAGAGAGTATGTATGCGTGTAAAAGAGATAGTTGAACAATGTTTTTGTTTGTGTCTTTGGAAAATAAGAGGCCTGGGGTCTATATAGCTTTGAAAACAATAGTAAATAAGGTAAGAAGTACTAATTTCACATAGTTATAGGAAAAATACCCAATCAGAATCAATCAAGACCCGAACTCCCTTTAATTAGGGAGTCATAGTTCAAACGGGTACAAGTTGTATCAAGCAAGGAAAATAATCAATTATAAGACCGATTTTACCATAATAGGAGTAGTAAAATCATGTGACATGTAATAAAGACTAAGTAAATAATACATAATTAAGGAAAGTACGTGTTAAATAACTGACAACATATTCGTGCACATAAATAAGGTAGATAATAACTTTGATTCTGGAAATTAGTCACAAGAATCACGAATGAGATTGGAAATCACAAGGAATCAATACTAATTGAAGAAGGTATCACACAAATAAGGAAACAATTCAAAATCAGTACAAAATTACAAGGGACATATACAAAATCATAGATTCAAAGAAAATGTCACAGCTTTACGAAGAGATGCACAGAATCAATAGAGTATTAGGTAAACAATAGCTAATCGAATAATCAGTCTTACCAAGCAACAAATAGCACGAAAATCAGAGAAACCCTAAGTAAGACATCATAGAAATAGTAGGAGGTTGAAAACCCTAACAACAAAATTAAAGCGAGAAACATAGAACACAAAGAAAATCCAGAAGAACATGTAGATTAGCAAACATAGCAAACAAGATGAACTCAAACCCTAAAATTGGGGTTTCACCAGAATAATTAAGGCAAAAGAGGAGACTCAAGCAAAGAGTTTAAAATCATACTGGGAATCATAGATTAGTACCAAAAATCAGAAGATAAAGCGTTCTCAAAAGGGGTTAAGAAACCCTATTTCTTAAAAATAAAGAATCGTTTGAAAAACAAAGGGGTTTTAAAGAGAAAACAGGTGAAAACCTTAGAATAGACATAGATTTGTCACAAATCTAAGAAGATCGGAAGATCTTAAAGCTAGGGTTTCCAGAGAAAACCCCAAAAGAGAAGAAAACTTAAAATATCATCGGCGTTTGGCCGGAAAATGCAAGAATCTTACTCAAACGGCCATAGGAGGCCGAAAAACATGGCATGAGATTGTAAAGGTGAGTGAACCGCCTCTGTTTCACTTGAAGGCCTCAAAATAGGTGACACACGTGCGAAGGGGGAGCCATAAGGCTGGCAAGTGGCGAGACCACCATGGATTTCGGCAGGGAGACGGCCGGAGAAGGGAGGTCATTAGGTTTAGCAGGTGAAACGTTTGGAGAGAGATGAGAGAGTTGAGACGGCTGAGAGTGAAGGGGGAATGAGGGTTTGGGGTAGGTCGTTTAGGATTAATATGGTAAGGTGAGATCTGGGCCGTTGATTTGAATTGATCAACGGCTCAGATCAAAGGGGGATTGGGTCGGGTATATTTGTGAGTATTGGGCTGTGTAGTTGGGCTAGTTCATTGGGTTAGGGGCCAGGTTTGATTTAGGCTAGCTTTTAAATAAGAAGGGGCTAATTATTAAATACCCAATTAAATAGATAAAGAATTTATAAAAATAGCTGATAATTACATAACAATGAAAATAAGGCTAAATAGGTGAAATTAAGGTAATTAGCTAATATTAAAATATAAAACGACTAACTATTGAATTGAAATGGTATAAAATGTACAATTAGGCTGTAATTGCAAAATTCTTGTAATTATAACCAAATAATACCAAATTGGCCAATTTGTGAAATAATTAAAATCCTAATAGGATTAAAATGGTATATTGAGCTGGAAAATATTTTGAAAAATTATTTATAATATATTTTATGAATAATTATTGAATTTAAAATACTAAATAAATTGGGAAAGAAATTAAATAAAATATGGAAAAATACCAGTTATTATAAAAAGTGATTTTGAAGCACACGTGCAAATTTTAAAATAGTTTGAGGAAAATTTGGGTATCAACAATTTGTAAGGCATATAAATAAGTGCATAACAGACATGGAGGAAATGTAGAGTAAATGACTCCACCTGTAAGTCTGAATAACTTCAGAAATCATGAAATAATTATAGTATCATGCATATACGTATGAATGTCATGTCGTGCATAGGTACATGTCTCGTAACATCATCAGCCTCTGAGGGCATCCCATCATATCATCTTGGCCACTGTGGGCAAAATCATCAACGTATACCAACTGATCAGGTGGTGGTGCGTATATAACGCCATAACCTTTCCCATATCCCATATACATATATACATACATACATATATATGCGTATATAACGCCGTCTGAGTCATGGGTCAATGTACATGTATAAATGCATGAAATGCATAAGAAATACGTTGATAAGATTTTCTCAGAATGCCATAAAAATCAATATGTCTTTCGGATAAACATTATCAAATACGTATTTTTCTGGGACCCATGAACAGAAGATAATAATAATTCACATGGGGAATCAAGAATATAGACACCCATAGTATTTCTATGAATAGAGTAATTTATGGAAGTTGTGTATTTGCTTGTTTAATTTGTATCGTACGGATCATGCCAAAATAAAGAAGCGATGACCTTAACATACCTGGAGTAGAAAAAAATCCGTGTAATATTCTTGGAGAAGATTGCACCGTACTCTTTTAGAACCTCAGAATTGTACGTTGTTATGATTGTAACAATTCCCGTTGGAATTGTTTTGGTGCAAGATTTTCGCTGAACCCTTTATGGATTAAGTATAGTTTATGTTCTTTTGCTTTGAACTAAGAAGAAGGACTTATTCTATGACAAAGGCGTTCTGGCGGTTGTCCAAAATGAAAGTGAAAACAAGACTTTAGTAGTAAGTTTTTAGTTATTAAATTCCTACCTTAGGGAATAGACACCTAATGATAAGATGACTAAGAGTCATCCTCTTAGCTTGGTGGCTTTCAGCCACGTTTCTTGGGTGTAATTTATTAAGTTTTTACCCACTTATTAGTTAATCGGGTAATATCCCGTTATCCGGTAATTAACTAATTACCCGCATAATTTAAAAATTACCTCAAATTACTTAAAATACTACTCTTTTTTAACATATCTTGTACACCTTAATAGCATTGGTCATGTAGTACCTTGTATGACACTAGTCCGTAAATACCGGGTATTTTAGCTCGGGCCATATTTTACCCCAAAATTTGACGAAAATTCATTTTCTTTGACTTTTTTCCCTTTTCACCTTCACGAATTTACTCATCACTTGTGAAATAGCATAATCCTTATAACATCAAAATAATCCTTTACTTGGACTGATGTCAATTACCTTACGACAAATTCAACGTACAATACTACATGGTGCAACACCGTCGTAACTTAATACTGCGAAGTATAATATCATCGTAATATTGTGGGGTGTAACATCATTCCCCTTTTGGAGCATTCGTCCTCGAATGTTGACTGATGCTCTTATCATTTTCATAACTTATAGCTCTTGTGAATACTTTAATACTATCCTTGCCATTTAAGCAGTTGCTCTGTGAATAAATCCAAAGTCCAAGGTATTCCCCCTTTAGTATTCTTGTTCATATCATGACTTGTGGTCGAAATCTTTCTAATCTTGCAACTGCTGCTACCTCCTGTCATGCAGCCTGTATGACCCTGGCTTTGTAAGTGCGATTATGCGATTCATCTTTCTTTTTTCCTTTTAGCTTTTAGTCAATATCTAGGCCTTACTTTGTAAACATATACAAGTCTTAATAGGATGCCTCTCTGGGCATCTATAAGTGTACTGAAGTTCTTCGCTCAATACTTTGTAGAACTTGCGAATATGGCCATATCTTATTTCGTAGATCTGGTTATCCCTTCGTATGGCTTTACTGCATCTACATGGGTCACACTATACCATAATTTTTACTTCAATTTATCGTTACTAAGGTATGCTTACCAACTCCCAGTTACTTTTGTTGCTTATCCTTTAGGCATAGATCTCAGTCTTTTAATGTCCCTTCACTACCGTTCGTCTTAAGGATTATGGCCTAATCTCATGTCATATTTTGTAATTTGTATATGTCCATTGTTGATTCACCCCAATGTTGATCTACAATCCTCTACTTTAAGACTTGAAACTTCTTACGTAATACATTGTCGTTAGGGCTTACGTTGCATTGAGGAATATTTGAAGTGATTTCCATAATCATATTTCATAGTGTCTCAATGTGATTCGTCTTATGGGGTTATCCTAATTTCGTGCCGCCATCAAAATCTTTTCTCTTTCTCATCTTTCTTCCCCCTTTTTTTTGAATCATTGTTCAAACGAAGGCCCAAACATCATCCTTTATCTGCACAATTATACCCTCATTTTATTTCCAGGTCAGCATTTCATTCTTTCTAAATGCTATTAATCTTAGAATTCTTTGAGTTCATTCACGCTATACTGAACTTTCAATAGCTTATAGAAACTATTTTCTCTCTTGTTTACAACATTGTTAGCAACATTCTTTCTTTTGAAGCGTTTATCAGGTACCGGGTTCCTCTTTGCTGCTTTGTCTAAGTTGTGCTTGAATTGATCTTGCTTCAGGAGAGGACAGTCCTTAATGAAGTGTCCTGGCTTGTCACATTTATGATAGAGGTCATATTTTTTTGGCTTGCTAGAACTGCCCCTTTTTGGAATGCCCCCATTCCTGCAAATCATTTTCTGGAATCTTCTTGTCAAGTATGCCATATCACCATCTTCACCACTTGAATCGTTGATGTCTGTCTTGAGGACTAGGTTCTTCTTTCTTTTAGGCTCTCTTCTTTCACTGTCCTTCTTCTTTTTCATTTCATAAGTTTTCAAGTTTCCAACAAGTTCATCTATGGTCAGCGTCTGCAAGTCTTTTTCCTTTGTAATGGCATTCACTTTGCTTTTCCAATAACAGGGCAGTACACTAAGGATTTTCCTGACAAGCTTGTTTCTTGGGATAATTCACCAAGAGAGTGAAGCTCATTAGTGATGGAGGTGAAGCAGTATGCATATCTTGGATGGATTCATCATCTTTCATCCTGAATAGCTCGTATTCAGTTGTGAGCATGTCGATCTTGGATTGCTTAACCTGTGTTGTTCCTTCGTGAGTTGTCTGAAGAGCCTCCCAGATTTCTTTTGCTGATTGGCATGCCGATATCCTGTTATATTCATCAGGACCAATGTCACAAACAAGAATTTTTTTTGCACGAAAATTCTTTTCTATGGTCTTTCGATCAGTGTCATTGAATTCCTTCCTCGTCTTGGGAATGACTATAACTGGGTCGCCAAGATTCTTGGTGAAAAAAAGGGTCTGTCACAAATAACATCCCATAGCTCTAAATCTTCAACCATGATGAAGTCATGCATCCTAGTCTTCCACCATTCATAGTACTGGCCATTGAACCTTGGTGCCCTGTAGGTAGACTGATCTTCTTCAAAGTTTGGTGGAGCAGCCAGGAGGATCCTTTCTAGGTGTTAGCCTGATAGAAAGAACCTGCTCTGATACCAATTGATAGAATTTGAGGATCCACCAAACTATATAGAGAACTGGATTTTCTATCAGTTTCCACAGACTACACACACACAACAAAATGTAAATGACACCGAGAGTTTTACGTGAAAAATCCCAGCTCAACGGGATCAAAAACCACGACTTACCCTTGAAGGATTTCAACTTCACTACTGAGAAAAACGTTTAGATTACAAACTATTGTAACCTAAGAATTAACTCCTTAATCCCTCACTAACTTGTAACAAACCTATTACAAGCCACTTTATAACACCTCTATTACAAAGACTTTACAACTTGACTAACTCTAGCCAAGACACAAACACGGAAGTTTATGAGTTACAAGAGTTTCATACACAATGCTTCTAAGTAAGCTAAGTAGGAATTACAAGTAAGAACATTAACAAAGTTACAACTCAACTAAGGACATACAATCACTTGATATGGGGAACTAGTCCGTATCGGTGTTGTTCTTTGTTCTTGATGCACTTGAGAATTGTTAACTGGAATATCAATCACTATTGGAGTGCTTGAGTGAATTCTCTAAGTGTTTAAGTGATATTTTGTCATTGGCTTAATGTTAATATAACATTGATGACATCACTTGAATAATGTAAGCAACTTGGGTACAAGGTCCTTCCCAATGGATGTGACTGCTACATTATGATGTACTGTTAGGTGTGTAGTCAGTCACTTTTCAGTTGTTGGAGAGTTGACTTGGTACAATCACCAGGGGAATTGAAGTCTATCTGTTCCCCTTGTTGATTCTTTAACTTCTAAAATACTGACGAACATCTCCATCTTAAGTCTGGTTATTTTCATGCGCTTGAGAATGTAGACCAGATGTGGATCAGGTTCCTTATTTGGTTATTGACATTAAATTTGTTAGATCATCAAAGCATAAAATAAAGGTACTTATAACCTATCAGTAGATCTCACGATACTAAGCTCCACACATAAGCCCAGAGGCGTTTTACGAGTGCTCCGCCCTGGGATGTTGACTAGTGCAAGACTTATAAGTCACATTTGGTAATTGCGACTCACTATTATTAATTGAACCTTCATTTGGTATAATTGCCAATTACTCCCTCCGGTTCACAATAAGTGTCCAATTTTCTTTTTTACTTTGGTTCAAAATAAGCGTCCAATTATGTTATCAAGAAAAAATTCAATTTGTTTTTACTCTTTTATCCTTATGTGCATATCCCTAAAAAAAATTTCTCACTCCTCGCTATAATTATGTGACTAATACTTTAATAAGGGTAGTTTAGTTATATTAGATTTTTTGCATAGAATTTAGTAATTTTTTAATGAGCGTGTATCATGAAGCGGAGGGAGTATAAATCTCATCGTGCGACTTATACAAAGCAACTTACTGTTCGGTTGATGCCACTTATAAATCGTCAATAAAACCACATTGAATGTGACTTTCTATAAATGTCACTTCCTATAAAATTCACTATATTTTTTTATAGATGCATTTTATTTAAAAAAGTGCACATTTTTGGGAATTTTTTTTGAAGCGTCTCTCTCTCTCTCTCCCCTGCTGCGTCGAACATTCTTTTTCCTCCGGCACTCCCCGCCGACCACCATTTTCCACCGGCAACGGTTTGTGTTTCTGTTCACTTATTTATTTCTCTACTTCTTCTGTTAGTTCGTCTCAGTTATCTTTGCTTGCAAAAACACTGCGCGTGTTTTTTTGTTTATATATTAGGGTAAATGTTGCCCTTTTTCAGTTTTCTGAAGTGGGTTTTGAAAGTTCACTTAAGTTTTTCTATTTTCTGAGTCAAATTCAGTAATTTTCTTGAGTTCTACTGTTGTTGACTGACCAGAGTCAGTTGTTAAGATTTTAAAATTTTCTGTTTTTGCGTTGTTTTAAATTGGATTTAGTATTAAGAGTTTGTTTTGCTTGCAATTCCTTAAGATTTGTTTTAGTTGTTTCTTTAAATATTTCTTCTCTTCCCAATTCTTCTTTTTAATTTTGATTTTTTTAAACATCTTGTTTACATTTGATTCTGATGTTTTAAAACTCACTACAATTCTTTTAATTTGGTTCAAATTACTGCTCTACGAGTTTCAGAGTAATTGTCATTTCCAGAGTTTTGGTTCAAATTACTTCTCTTTAAATTTGTTTACATTTGGTTCTGATGTACTCTAGCTTGATTTCTAGATAATTATATGTTGTAGCAGTTTTATAGAATTGTATTAATATGCCCGATTCAATTTTGGTCAAAATTAACCTTTAATAAGTGAAAAGGGATTGACAAACTGGGATGGAAGAAGTAATTCATTAGTGTTTTCTATCTAAATGACAATAATAAGCATGTATGCATGCTCGGTCGAACTCAGTAACTTTTATTTTATTTGTAAAATTAAATTTAGAACCCAGTTATTAGCACTTGAAGTCTTCGTTCTGAAATTTATAACCCATAAAGTTGAGATTGTGGCTCCGCCTCTGCTTGCCGCGTGAACTTAAAATTGATAATAGTATATTGAACTCCCTCCTTACCTATTTCCCAATTTTTTTACAATGTTTTGACTGTTCTCTTTCCTTTTCTTCTCTTTTTTTTTTTTCTTTTCGTTATTTTACATGTCTAAACATTGTTTTTTTTATAGTAACTATCCATGTATTTATTCTTTGTGTTATTAAAACTGACCCACTGGTCATTTCTGGATGCTAGGTGCAAGGCTAACATAACTTGGAAGATCAATAATTGGCTAAACGATCATTTTCTAAGATCAACTTTTCTTAGGTTTCCTGAAGAAATACTTAGAGCCCGTTTGGACATAATATTTTTTTTCCTTTTCTCCAAAAGAAATTCACTTTTTTTTCGAAATCAGCCTTTGTTCATAAAATTTTTCAATTTTCACTTGAAGATGCATTTTGGAAATTTTCGAAAATTTGAAAAAACTCCAAAAAGTTGTTTTTCAAAATTTTCACTCAAATCACTCACAAAACTTCAAAAACAACCCAAACTGAAATTTATGTCCAAACACAACTCTAAATTTCAAATACCATTTTCACTTGAAAATTTTTTTCACCATTTTTTGGAATTTTACAATTCTTACGTCCAAACGCCTACTTAGTGTGCAGATACTTTTGGTAAATATGTTTTTTTAAGAATGTTTGGTAAATATGTTGCAGCTTGGAGAACCGGATATTTCGAAATATTGTCAAATTTGAGACATTGTGACAAAATTTAAGCTGGTCTTTGGATTTTCTATCATGTGAGAAAAGGATGTGAAAGAGAGTTTGGAATGGGTCGAGGATTTTCTATCACACGAGAATAGGACGTAAAATAGAGTTTGGAATACGTTGAGGGCAACACTGCAGGCTTCATCAATATACTACCTACTTGAAGAAACATTTCAACTCCTGAATCTATATGTGTTTTTTTCTTTTTGGCTAAAGTATGAAGTCCTTAATTTTTATCCAGTACATGAATGTTGCTGATAACCTCATAATCTTTTATCCATTTGATTAAGTCCACCTTGCTTCAGGTCTGCAGTAATCCAAACTGCAAATGCATTACACAGTTATCTTAATTTCATTTAAGGCTGTTCATGGTTCTGGATACCATTTTTTGGGGATTTGTGCAATAAAAGCTAATAGTTCAAATCCTAGGAATACTCAATCATACTAGCACCACAAATTGGAAACACGCATGACAAAGAGCATGATTACCACCAATCTGTAATAGTATATGCTTTGGTTTGTGAGCTTGGATTTTAGCCATACTTTCAGTAAGGGATTTTTGATATAGCATTTTCTACACTTATATTGGCTTCCTTACTTCCTAACTGATTCATTTGTTTTTGCCCTTATAGGTTATAGCAACTGATTTTTGCTACTACTGAATGATTGAACCCATGCCTGCTATGAAGAAGGTCAAGATTCTTTTTTCTTCTATCTTATTTCTTTATTCAGCATAACATTTACGCCCATTTTTCTTGCAAAAGAGTTACCCCACGTAAATGGGGTCTGCAGGTTATTTTGACCTTCGAGTATTTCGGCATGTTTATTCATGACCCTGTATTTCTTTTCCTATTTATTGGGAAGATGTAGGTACTAATAGCTTCCTTAATTGATTCAGAAAGGGGGCAAATCAGCACTTTACTGTAAATAAATTCTCTTCTAATATATCTAAAGCAAAGGAAAGAGGCTATCCAAGTAAAATTTTCTCACTTAAAAGGGGGTTAGCACTTTGCGGGTTCTAAGTTTAAGTTACATAGCAGCGCGCCAGCACCTTTGTATATGTGAAATGGAGTAGTCCTTTTTGTTATATAAAACTACTGCTTCGGTTTTAAATGGGATAATCCTTTTAAGCTTATTCCTTTGATAAGGATCCTTTCTAAAGTAATATATCAGACCGTTATATATTCTTGCGTCTGACCCAGCATAGACTCTTTCATCTTGCTGTCTACTGTCCCTGTCTTCACAGGTCATTTGCTGTTGGACACAAATGTTGTCCGTAATAAGGAGAGTTTTTGATAGAATTTCTTTTAAGATTTTTCTGTTCAACTATTCTTTTAGTAGCACCAGTGTTTTAAAAAGCGACTGAAGCGATCGCTTAAAGCGAGAAGCGACGCGAAGCGATGCCTTGTCACTTTTCCATGCCTGAGGCGAGGTGACCACACGAAGTGCTTCAGTAGAAGAAGCGCGAAGCAATCGCGAAGCGAGAAGCGACAAAGCGCTCGCTTTTGTGGTGGAGGGGTCAGTTTTAAGAAAAAAAAAGTTTGGGTCAGTTTTTTTTTAAAAAAAAGTTTGGGTCTATTTTTTTTATTATACAAAACAGACCCTAACCTAAGTAAAGACCATTTCTCTCAAAATCAATTGCTGCTAGGGTTCAAGACTTCAACAAAGAAGCTCCAGGTAATTTTTCTTCTTTCTTCTTTCTTCTCCTTTCTTCTTCTCATTTTTTCTTTCTCCTTTCTTCATCTTGTTCCCGTCCAGAGGCACCTGCTCATATCTAGGGCAGGTGCAAAATTTTTTTTCTCCTTTTTTTCTACTTATTTAGTATTTTAGCCTTTATTAATTAATTTGTATGTGTATTTCACTTTATAAAGTTAATTATTGTATATATATTATATTTCAGTTTATTTGATTAGTATTTTAGCCTTTATTTATTAATTTTTATGTGTATTTCAGTTTGTAAAGTTAATCTTTTATATATATATATATATATATATTATTTTCAGTTTATTTGATTAGTAATTTAGCCTTTATTTATTAATTTTTATGTGTATTTCAGTTTATAAAGTTAAATTTTATGTGACTCTGCTTGTCCTATGGTTTACATTATGTTTTTTAAGAATTGCGCTTCACTTCAATGAAGCGTGCGCTTCGCTTTTGAAGCGAGGCGAGCCCCTGTCGCTTTTTTGCGCTTCTCGCTCTCAAAAACACTGAGTAGCACAACCTAACTAGAAGTAGCCACTGTATAGTTGCTGTTTTCGTTTTTCTTTTGCCTGGATTATTCCTTTACTTGAAAAATTAGTATTTTGTAGTTTAGCAAGGATAAAGGCAGAGTAGCGTAATGGAAAGAAACACGTCAGCTAAAAAGCCTATTAGAATTCTGATATGTTATTCTTGTAATATTGTTATGGAGCTTCTCTTATGAAGTCTGTTGTGGGTGTGTGGGTGTGTTTATGTTTGCTATATCAGCATCTTCTTAATATGCAATTTATTTTCCTTTCTGCACAGAGTGCTGTCCATGGTGGGATTGGGCATGTATTCAACAAATTGACAAGCGAAATTGGAGATCCTGTTGACTTTGAACTTCCAGATTGGTTGAATAAATGGCAACCTACACCCTTTACCTATATAAAGCGTAGTATCCTTCAATAGAATTAATTATGGTAGATCTATTAGATGCTCTTTACAAGTTTGATAGTATATTTTCTAATTAAACATCTCTTAATCCTATACACTGATTGATAAGATAATTGCCTTGGTCTTCTGTTTGATGTGCATTGTTTCTTATCTTTGTATAGCTTCCTTCAACATTTCTCTGTTTTTAGTTGTGTCAGTATTAACTATTTGCAAGATATATACCTCACCAAGAAGGTTAAGCGGCGGCTGGAAGATGATGGCATATTTTGTTCCTGCAGTTCAACAGCAGGATCTTCGGACGTGTGTGGCAGGGATTGTCTGTGTAGGTAAGGATGACTCAAATTAAAATTCATTTAGCAGTCCGAACTTTGATAGGCTTAAATATATTTTTTGGAAATTACATCCTCATGACCTGCATAAATTTGTTGAGTGGGAGTTCTTACATGGTTCTAGCTGACAATTCTCTGCACTGCATGCATTCCTCTTCCTTTCTAGATAAAGTTAATAGACTCTATATCTAAGTACTCGTGGCCTAATATGCCAGTAACATGTTCTGCTGATATTCTTGCACTGGATTTGATATGTCTGCACTTTTTGTTTGTAATTTCTACAGCACCAAAAATAAAAATAAGAAAAGGAAAAGGAAAAGGAAAAGGAAAAGGAAAAGGAAAAGGGTGGGATGTCACTAGGTTGTTTGGTTCCATCCATGTGGGTAATCTAGCTTTGACATTTTACTAATAAATTCAGAGAAAGAAGTTTCATTGGTTAAGTGGAGCCCAATAATTAGACACAAGGAAGATGGAAGCTTTAGAGTTAGGAAATTATAAGTTCATAACTAAAGTTTGCTGCGCAAATGGCTATGGAAATTCAATGATGGCAAGGTAGCACCTTGGAAATCTGTCATTGAGATCAAATATGGAAGAGAGGGGTTTGGGCTCCTAAGGCAGTGAAAACACCCTATGGAGTTGCTGTGTGGAAACAGATAGTTTCTGGGGATATTTTAGCAAGATGTTAGCATTATAGTTGGAAATGGGCAAAGTGTTAGGATGTGGAAAGACAATTGCGATGGTATTGGACTGCTAAAAGAGCAATTTCCTTGCCTTCACAGTGTGGTGAATAATACTAATGTATTAATGGCTGATTTCTTTAGTGAAGATGGCTGGAATTTTCAGACTTCCTGTTCAGGAGGATTTTCTTTGACCGGGAAATGTATGAAGGGGACCTTTTTCTTGCAAATGATGCATTTTGTGAAGATAAATTAGGGGATGGTAGATGTATTGTGCTGGAATTCTAAATAGAAAGGAGTTTTCACCATCAATTCTTATTATGGAGAACTCATATAAGAAGACACTGAACTCGGATCTATGTGGCCTTGGAAGCTGATTTAGAAGACTTTGCACCAACCAAAGTGGCTTGTTTTGGTTGGTTGGGGGTCCATGAAGCATGCTTGACGCAGGAGAATTTGAGGAAAAGAGGCTTTAAGCTTTATGGCAGATCCTATCTATGGGAAAACTCTTGTGAATTTGTTGATCATCTCTTTATGCACTGCGATTACACCTAGCAGATTTGGACCATTTTTATGGAAATTTATGGTGTGCAATGTGCTATTCTTGGAAATCTCAGAAGTCTGTTAGGATGCCGGAAGTCAATTTACGCAGGTAAATTTCAGAAGAAGATCTGATTGACCCCATTCCATTATGTATAGCATGGATCATCTGGACTGAGAGGAATAGGAGATGTTCTGAAGGCAATAAGAAGCAACTTCAAGTAGTGAAAATATAGATGTATTCTTAATACGTATTACTGGAAGAGTGAAATTTTATTTTTGTATTTCCAGGTTATGCTCGACTTGTTAGATTTTATAGGGATTTAATGTGTCAAGTCTGGCTCTTTGTATTTTGCCACAATATCTTCTTGATTCTGCTTTTGAATAAAATCTTACCTTATCAAGAAGTAGTCTTATATATTCTTAACAATTATTAGTTTGATGGTGAGATGTATTTGACCATTGGTGGATGTATAAGACGTTTTTCTGATAACCAAGAAACCACTAAGGACCACTGGTGCACGGTTCAAAACTCAGTTGATAATGGGCCCGCCGCTCTACCCTTCTCCACTTAAAATCTAGGCTTTGGTCTGCAGCAAAGTTCGACCCCTTGACATGTGCTTAATCCACGCACCAAGTGCTGCACTCTTACCACTACATCACAGCTCTTCACTCATTTTTTTATCAGTGAATTATTGATTGAATGACTAGTGGTATTAGTTTCATTGTAGGAGTAGGTAGTCACTGCACTAAGGAGTTGTTTGGTAATTGAATGGGATATGCCTTCTCTTTGGGTAGGATGGTATGAGGAGATTATAGGTTGGATTATATGTCACGTCACATGTTTGGTGTGTCCTGATTAATGACCAGATATCTCGTCATTGTCCAATGGAGTTTTTGACTTGCAATGAGATCGCCTTTTATTGCTACTTCCCAAGTAGGCCCTTGACATCATCTTTTGCTTTTTGTTATTTTAAATATTTTATAAAAACTCTAGAAGTTATAATTTAGTCCAACTTAATTTTTCATGCCACAGAATCATCATCCATCAATCTGAGAAAAAACAAACTAAAATTGCATAAGAAAAAAGAAAAAAATAGCTTGTCCCAGAAAAGATAAAGAGAAGAAAGGCGATAAATATTGAATTCACATGGAAGGATGAATAAGGAAGGGGAAGGGAAAATAGAGAAGGAGAAGTTGAGTGTGGGTTGAGTCTTAATATGGGAAGGAAGGAGGGACCGAAGAGGATACGAGAGGGGTCGCATGGGGTGGGGGTGGTTAATCCTCAAGTGTGGTGCTTGTAGGATGAGGTTTCTAAATGGGCAGGGAGGCAGCTCGTGACTATGTTGTAAGAGTGAGAACAGCTCTTTACTCATTTTTTTATCGGTGAATTATTGATGGAATGACTAGTGGTATTAGTTTCATTGTAGGAGTAGGTAGTCACTGCACTAAGGAGCTGTTTGGTAATTGAATGGGATATGCCTTCTCTTTGGGTAGGATGGTATGAGGAGATTATAGGTTGGATTATATGTCACGTCACATGTTTGGTGTGTCCTGATTAATGACCAGATATCTCATCATTGTCCAATGGAGTTTTTGACTTGCAATGAGATCGCCTTTTATTGCTACTTCCCAAGTAGGCCCTTGACATCATCTTTTGCTTTTTGTTATTTAAATATTTTTTAAAAACTCTAGAAGTTATAATTTAGTCCAACTTAATTTTTCATGCCACAAAATCATCATCCATCAATCTGAGAAAAAACAAACTAAAATTGCGTAAGAAAAAAGAAAAAAATAGCTTGTCCCAGAAAAGATAAAGAGCAGAAAGGTGATAAATATTGAATTCGCATGGAAGGATGAATAAGGAAGGAGAAGGGAAAATAGAGAAGGAGAAGTTGAGTGTGGGTTGAGTCTTAATACGGGAAGGAAGGAGGGACCGAAGAGGATACAAGAGGGGTCGCGTGGGGTGGGGGTTGGTTAATCCTCAAGTGTGGTGCTTGTAGGATGGGGTTTCTAAATGGGCAGGGAGGCAGCTCGTGACTATGTTGTAAGAGTGAGAATAGCAAGGTTCCTGGCATTAGGGTTAAGGTAGGAGGAAAGCTGGACTTTGATGAAAGGGGATGTGGCAGGAATCCTAGGCTTGATTGGGCGTGAAAAAAAGGAAGAGATGAATGTTACCTTCTCAAAAAAAAAAAAAAAAAAGTAGAAGAGATGAAATAAGAAGATGGTGCCTAATATGTTATATATCATAATAGGTGCTTATCCAGCGAAAAGTTATAGTTACCCCCTCCTGTAAATAAAGTGGTGAGACTTCTTTGGATGATTTATCCAGAATCATCCAATCCAGGGTTTACATAATTTGGGATTATGTTGGATAACTTTTATGCAAACTTTAATCCTATGAAGTAGCACCTGAGGTGCAAAAGAGATACTACTTTCAGCATCTTGACATTTAAACCATCTGTAAAGTCGTGGTTGTTAGTTATTTCACTTTGCTTTTTCTTGCAGCATTTTGTGGTCTAGCTGCTCCTCAGGGTGTAAATGTGGGAGTGCTTGTCTGAACAAACCATTCCATCAACGTCCTGTGAAGAAGATGAAAATAGTTATGGTATGCACATAAACTTTGAACACTGGGATATTTCAACATATGTTAGTTATTGCGTGCATTTTGACAGCATTGAGTCATCATTTATATCATTTGTGACCTTGTCTTTATTAGTCTTTTTGTTTGACAATTCCTTTCCACTATAGAGCATTTTCATTTTTCAGACAATTGACGCCAAAGAAGCTTAGAACCTGATGTTTCTAATTTTTCCACTTTTAAGAGGTTGTACATACTTTGACTGAGTAGTTTTGATTGGTATCTTAGTGCTTTGGTCATAACATAGGTTTTTGAATTTTCCTTTCATGTTCATCTTTTCTTTTAGGTTCTCTTTTGTTTGTCGTTTTTCCGTTCACATCATTGTTTGCCAAGCTTACTCATTTAAAAAAAGGATCAGGGTTTACAAGCCGACTGAAGTAAGTCAAGCTCATTATATAATGATGGATTCATAAAAAGTAATCAATCAATAAATGATACAGTAAAAAAAGTAATCAATTAGTACCTAAACAAACATAAAATTTGCCAAATGGTACCAGCTTCCAAATGCCTCAAAAAATGCAGGGTGGTGCCATTTGCCATATCTATTTTTGCATTTCATTTTCTCACATATCTGGTGTAGAAATAAATTATTGTTGCTTATTTCGTACTTTTCCAACTTTCGTTATTCTGAAAACCAACCAATAATCATCTATGATAGTCAAGCTTTGTTGACACGTAAAATGCAGACTGAGAAATGTGGCAGTGGGATTGAGGCAGGTGAAGATATCAAAAGAAAAGAGTTTGTTATAGAATATGTTGGAGAAGGTGAAGTTCTTTCAGTTTCTTGATTAATACGAGGAGTATTTCATGTTTTGCACATTCTGAGCTGTTACAACTGCAGTTATTGATGACAAAACATGTGAAGAGAGACTTTGGAAAATGAAGCACAGTGGGGAAACAAATTTTTACTTGTGTGAGATCAATCGGGATATGGTGATTGATGCCACTTACAAGGGCAACAAATCCAGATACATTAATCATAGCTGTAGTCCAAATACTGAGATGCAGAAATGGTATATAAACGGCTTAATATTTACTAATCATTTGTAGTTCTCTCAAACCCTCTTCTCAAGGATACCAGCCTATTGTGGGAATTATTTGTTTTCATACTGAATCATATTTTCAGGTTGATGGATGGTGAGACAAGAATTGGCATATTTGCAACACGTGACATTAAAAAGGGCGAGCATCTGACCTACGATTATCAGTATGGACATTGAATTTTTTTTTTTTGATTGTTTTCTGCCATCCTAGCATTTTCGGTCAGCAGTCTGTTATCTCCGAGTGTGCATTTGCCCTTGCTCAGTCTAACAAGTGTAGCAGGTTTGTTCAATTTGGCGCAGATCAAGATTGCCACTGTGGTGCTGTAAAATGCAGGCGAAAGCTGGGAATTAAACCTAACAAACGAAAACTTTCCTCTTCAGATGCTGCATTAAAGTTAGTGGCATGTCAAGTTGCTGCGTCCTCTCCCAAAGTGAAAGCATTGCTATCTGCAAAACATGTGTGTAGCTCTACTCTGTCTATGATCTGAGATATAAGAGCAGTGTGTGTGTCGAGTCGATTCATTCTTTCCGCTTGGGCGTTTATTTACTAGATTTATGACCAAATTCGTTAGTGCTTGTCCATAATTGTCCTGGTGGTTTGCGAAAATGAAATTGATAGCAAATTATGACCTTCAGTTTTATCGAGCCATACATATTTCTGCTCCTTTCTGAATTTTGTTCGAGGGAGTCGTAAAGAGGACAAGATGCTTGAAATTACCGTCTAAAAGTAGTTCCCTTCATTCCTTTTCCCAATTGCGCAGGGCCACCCTGTGTGGAAGAACCATACTGCTTTTCCCTAAAAAGAAGTTGGAAGATCACTTTTCCATGCAAAATGACATGATTTATCTAAATGAAATTTCTTGCATTTGTTGGAAACTTAATACAGTAAAGAAGATAATTTGTACTCCCTCCGTTCCGGTTTATGTAAAACTATTTCCTTTTTGGTCCATTCCAAAAAGAATGACCCCTTTCTGAATTTGAAAATAATTTAGCTTAAACTTCCAATTCGACCCTTAATGAGAAACTTTTATAACCACACAAATACTCTGGACCCCTTTCTGACTTGTTTAGGACTACAAATTCCCAAAGCCTTCATTTTTTCTTGAACTCCGTGCCCATTCAAACAGGTTCACATAAATTGGAACGGAGGGAGTATAAGATAGCCAACTGCCAAGGTCTGAGGTTTTCTGCTTTCATCATTTGTCTGTGACCTTATTTATATGTTTGTAGAAAAACATAAAATTATCTCAAACCCTTAATGGACTAGAGGTTTAAATGATGATCATAAGCTACTTTGTTGTAGTTGAAATATGAAGAACGGGGCACCCAAGGGTGTAGCCTAGTAGTCAATGAAGTGGATTAAGAACCATGAGGTCTCATGTTCAAATCCCAATGGAGACAAAATAACACTAGGTGATTTCTTCCCGTATATTCAAGCCTTGGTGGACAAAGTTACCTGGTACATGTTGTTGGTGGGAGGTAGCAGGTATCTCGTGGAATTAGTCAAGGTGCGCGCAAGCTGGTACGGTCACCACGGTTATCAAAGAAGAATATATAAAGAAAGGTAACACGAGGATGTGAGGGCGAAACAGACTTCATCTGAAGTAAAAGTGCAAGGGCTGCATGATGGTACATGAAGTGTGTTATGAGCAAAGGCGGACCCACATTGATTATAGAGGGGTCACCGGAACCCCTGAGCCTCGACAAAAACACTGCATCTATATATATACATTAAGGACCCCTTAAATAGTTTTAGTTGGCCCCCTTATTTACAAAAAACTTGGACGGGAGCGTTGGTCGAGAAGTCACGCAAGCGCCTTCCCTTGATTGGCGTCTTGGGTTCGAAACCCATTCATGCAACTATTTTTTTTGTTGTTTCTTTTGAATTCAAAGATAGTTTACTCTAGCAAAAACTGAGTATGGCAAATGGCACTTCCTTAATTCCTGAGTCATTTCCTTTTACTATTTTCCACATTTTCCCTTACGTTGTTTCTTACCGTTCTTACCAGTAGTGTCCTTAGCTATCATTTTTCATTCTTCTTTTGCTCCTTTTTTCTTTTCCTTTAATTTTTTTCTATCTTATTAATTTCTAATCCATTTACATTATTTTTCACAGACTCTCTCAGGGATTTTAATATTTAAGTTTTACCTATCTTGTTTTTTATATGTATTATCGTTAGAATGGATGTGATTCTCTATAATTTACAAAATGCTGGTAAAACATACAATTCTCATGTGGAAGTAAAAATATTTGATTAAATCAAAGTTAAATCTATTTAATTAGTTGGATGATCGATTTGTATATATAAGTTGAATAAATATAACTAAGTTAATATATATTCAGTCAGGAACTGCGCTAAATCGCAGAATCGAACAACTAATCAAATGCATTATGGCGAGAGCCAACTATATAGATTAAGATCGGGTGCACCCGCTGTCTATAAATCCTGGGTCCGCCTCTGGTTATGAGTTAATAACCTGTTAGGGTTCTTGTAAGGTGAAGATAGCTGGAAAATCATGCATGACCGATGACTGACTTAGTGTTTCTGTTTGGCAGAGGCTAGTGTCATGGTAATCCCAGATCTATGAGCCTATTAAGTGTGTTAGATGCCTGTCTTGGATAATAAAAGGATATCATTTTGAGGTGGATCAAAATATTTTCTTCACTAATTAGGATGTAGTTTGGCATTTTGCAATCTTTGAACTCTAACCTAACTAGCTAGTTCTTCCCTGAAATTGATTAGAGTAGTGTTAATGATGTTTTGATAATTTGTTTTGGTTCTTGCTTCGTAAATGTATACACATAAATAGTTTGAAGGAGCTGCGAAGCACTCTAAAGTTTGAGTAAGGCCAACTCTTTCTTCTTCTTATTCTCTCTTTTCTGATTTGTTTTCTTATTATTTTTTCTTCTCAGATTTGTTTCCTCTTCTATATTTTTTTCGCAAAAGGTTGTTAATTGAGGAAGAAGGAGGGTTTTGAAATGCCTTTCCCTTGTTTAATTTTCATTCGAAGTGAAGGCAGATGACTTTGATATGTGCAAAGAGGAAAAGCAGAGAAAACAATAGGATACCACAGAGAATATCTCCCAGCTTAAGTTATGCTTTTAAAAAAAAGGAAGTTTTGTTATCTCGTTTGCACTTCCTTTAAAAACCAAGTTATGGGTACCTATATGTTGTTAATTATGTCTGACTATTTCCTTCATATTTCTCCCATTTTACTGCCTTTGGTTTGGTTCCATTGATGGATACAGACCGAATAGTTGCATACCCTTTGTTTCTCGAAGAAGCGATTTCAAACGCTATTCTAGTATCTTTCAGATTCCTATAACGCATTATCTGTTTCCCCCGATATTGGACTTATTAGCCTTTTATTTACTTTTATACCAGGGTCGTCAAACTGGAGTTCCTCCAAAAGGTAGGTTAAGTAGTCATTTGACTTCCATGATATCTGTGTTAGGAAAGTTAGTGTCTCTTTGATTTAACTTGGATCTCATCCTGTTTAGGAAGTTGGAATTGTGACTCTGCTCAGAGAATCCAGCGTCCTCGTAACTGTGTAGGTCATCTTATAAGAATGATTCGCTCTTCTGATCAAAGGTATGTCACATAGTATTCATAAAATCCACTATCTTTTCTATCTTTTTCTTTTTTCAACGATCAGATACTGTAGTATACTTACTGTGAAATATTTTAGTTTCTTTCTAGGAAGTCTATTCAAACTTCAGATTTCAATTATTAATGCTGAGATATTTTCATGAAACCTTCATCTCTATTCAGAGAAGTAATTAGAAATTTGTTTCACATGTGGTCTCCATGGTTTCATTTTTCATGGAATCTTTTTTGAGGTCTCTTTTATAACTTTTCTTATGTAATCCTCTGGTTTGTACTAACTTTATATGTGTGTGGTAGCCAAGTATGAAAGTGGTTGCAATCTTGTTAACTTGATAAAGACAGTATCCTCTAAACCTAGAAGCTAGGAAGTTTCACCATGGATACTCTTCCACTGGTTGCCAATTTAATCTTCGGTTTCTTCTCATTTATTTGTTCATGTTTTACCTTTCCAGTCCTACTGACTTACTGTGGGTCTTGAATACCTTGTTTTTCTCAGGTCCTTTGGAATTATAAAACAGTTTGACAGCATCACCAAAAAACATTTGGTAAGGAAGCTTTGAATTTTTTCTTGTGGAACTCGGACACCCGTGATTTGGCTGATTATTCACTTTTGTTCTACCCTCATCTGCCCCAACCCAACCTAACAGATCATGTTTGAAGACGGTAGTGTCGAGTACATTGACATGTCAACAGAAGATTGGGAATTTTGTAACTTTCTTGTGTAATCAGGTATTTGTCCCAACTTTTCATTTAAGGTTCAGTTTATTATTTGTATGCTAGTGCAGAATGGATCCATGTACCCAGTTCAGGTTTAAAGGGTGAATTTTAATTAGGGATAATATTCTAAGGAGTCGTCAGCGATTATATACCAGTAGAAAATATAGAAAACTTCTAGTACTCTTCATTTCTATTTTGTATAATATTGGCATGATATGAGCTTGCATGGAGCGACATGATCACTTAGGATTCATAGAGCCGACCCCAATTTGTTTGGGATTTAAACATAGTACTATTGTTTGTTGTTGAACAATTGTTTTGTAGGTCTTAGCTGTCAGGATAAAGATATACATGATTCAACATCGGCAGCGGAGATGCGATATGTTGTTCAACATCCAAAATTGCAATGGTCCGCTAGCTTTGTTTCTGTTGTACCAAATGTAGCATGTTTGTTTCTGATATAAGTCTGCTGATGTTACTACTCTCCTTTTACTGGAGATGGAAGTTCTGATGATTCTTTCCCATGTATAAACATAACAAATGTAACAATAGCTCACCCCGTTCCTAATTGTATCGGATGTCCCTGATAAACAAATTGACTATGTGGTTCATAATTCATTAACTAGTGATAAAATAGAAATTTGTTAGCTCTCTATTTTCATACTTGATTGCTCAAGTAGTCTGTTCTGTAAAGTTTGCTGAATTTGGATATGGTCAAATGTGTTTGTTTCTGTTCATTTTTTCTTGATCTTTTTCACATTCTATTTCTACTTTGGCCGAGGATTTGCTTTCATTTCTTTTACTTGTATGGTTTGATTTCTAAACAGGTCAACATTAACATTGTGAACTAATTCAGGCAAATCCAAATTAGTCCATCTAAAGGTTTGGACTAATTATGCAGCCTATAGGAAAAAGTTTTTAGTAGTTTAATTTAGTGAGAACAACAAACAAATGAGAAATTAGTTTGTAATTTTGACTCTCCAATCTTTGATCCAGGTAAATTTTTGTAGATTATGAATTAACTCGTTTGTAATAATTTTTTTTTGAAACTTTTCATTCTTTACTCAACTTTCTTGAGGTGTAAAGTGTACAAATGCAGTGAAACCTATCTATAACAGCATCGTTCCGAATATTTTTGGATGTTATAGCGCAGTGCTGTTATAGAGAACATATATTAACATAACATAAAAATTGGTTCTGAAAATGCTTGGCTTTTATAGAGAAGTGTTGTTATATAGAGATGTTGTTATAGAGAGGTCTCGTTGTAGTCGCTTGGAGAATCGTTGTTTAAGGAAAAGTAAAGGTACAATGTTTTTAAAGTTTAACCGCGTTAAAATTAAATTGAGATTTGCATGACGGAAATAGACTTTTAAAATAGCACGGGCTAGCCAGTTTTGGACTGGTCATTCAAAAATAGTCAGCATTTGCAAAGTCATTGAAAAATAGTCATTATTTTGCTGCAACACGGAAAGTTCCAGCATATTGGAGATCGGTGCACCTGTGTTTGAATTTTCAACATATTATGCTGGACCGGTATATTATACTGGAACTTCAGTAAATTATGTTGGAGTTCCAGTATAATATACCGGTCTAACATAATATGGTGGAAGTTCATACACGGGTGCTCCAATCTCCAATATATTATGCTGGAACTTTCCGTGTGTTCGTGTTCCAGCATAATATGCTGGAAGTTCATACGCTGGTGCAACGATCTCCAGTATCTTATGCTGAAACTTTCCGTGTTGCAGCAAAATAGTGGCTATTTTTTAATGACTTTTCAAACGCTGACTATTTTTGAATGACCAATCCAAAAACTGGCTAGCTCGTGCTATTTTCACGCTTTTAATGTCAGATTCTTACAGAAAATAACCTAAATAAACTTTTAATGCCAACTGCTGAAGCGAAATTGCCTATGAATATATAATTTATATATAATATGTATATTACCGTGTATTTCAATGCATAATATACCGGATAAAAAGTTTTCCTCCGGTATACTTTAATTGATTTTTTGATCTTTTTTCTGTCCATAATATTTGAATTTTTTAGATATCAAGAACAAATTAACTTTCTTTTTCCAAAGTTGTCTTTGGAGTAAAGAGCCTACGAGTATTTATTATATTTTCAATGAACAAACTTAATTGGTATGGTCAATTTATTGTTAGTTAATGTTAAAAGGTGGAGTTCTTAAAATGTGTGAAAATAACCAAAAATCAATTAAACTGGACTGGAGGGGTAATAGTATTGACTATTCATGTAAAGATGAAAGTCTTATAGACCGAGGCCTGAATCTTTGGAAAATGATATTGTATAGTCGTTCTTAAAATAATAGCCGAAAATATACATATTTTTGTATATATATAAATTATGTATGTTATATACAAAAATTATAGTATGAATTTTATAAAATTTTTCGTAAAAATAACACGGGCTAGCCAGTTTTCGGACTGGTCATTCAAAAATAGTCATAGTTTGCAAAGTCATTGAAGAATAGCCGCTATCTTGCTGCAATACGGAAAGTTCTAGCATAATATATTGGAGATCAGTGCACCTGTGTATGAACAACTCCAACACGCGGAAAGTTCTAGCATAATATACTAGAGATTGAAGCACCTGTGTATGAACTTCCAACATATTATGCTGGACCGGTATATTATACTGGAAATTCAATATATTATTGGAAGTCTAGTATATTATACTGGAATTCCAGTTCCAGTATGCTTATGCTGGAACTTTAGTGTAATATACTGGAGTTCCAATATATTATACTGGAATTTCAGTATATTATGCTGGAGTATATTCGTTCAGATTTATCTTTACATGAAAAATGGCTAAATTTCGATTATTTTTGAAACCGTGATTATATTTGAAACCACTTGTAAATATTACTAATTTTGAATTTCTCCCCCCTTTTTTCGGCTAAAAATTAAAAAAAAGCCCCTGAATCTTTCCCCGGAAGGAATCCCTTTTCCCGCCAGCATTTTCTAGTTATATATCTTTACACTGTTTCAAGGGTTTTATAAATTTCTCTTTTTCGTCACTGCAAATTCAAATTTTTCTTCAATGCCGACGCTTTCATGGCGGCAGCATACACTAATTCAAGCTCTTTTATCTCGGGGCCCTCATAAAGAAACTGATTTCAAATCTCTCTTTTTCAAAGTCACGGGCAAATCCGCAGGTCTTTTTTTACTTCATTTTCTTTTTCGTTTAAAACTCTTTTTTTTTTCGCATCAGTTTATGGGTTTTTAGTTAAATTCCAATAACTCAATTGCAATATTTGTGATTTTCAGCTTTTTATGGGTTTATTTTATTTTGTTACGATAATTTCAGTTTTAATTGTTAAGGGGTTGTTATCAATTTCGACGAAGACCCAGCTAGAAATCTTATTCAAGTTTATTTTTTAATTATTAAAGGATTGCATCTTTATAAAATCTGAATTATTACCAAATTTCCGATATTGATGCTTATTTGCTAAAGAAAGTGTAAATTTTATTGTTAAGAAAATAATTGTTTAATGATTCTGATTTTATTAGGGTTTTATCCTTTCTGTTTCTTTCGTGATAAGTAGTACTATGCTACTATTAATTTTGTGCTATGTTAAAATTGATTGAAATAGATTTAAAAAATACTCTTTCTGATACTGATTTTATATGGGTATGTTTCAGCTAATCATCAGTCAATGTTTAATGAATACTTGAGGAAGATAAACGAGGAGCTCGCTTATGTGCAGTTTGAGTTACGGGCATGTAGAAACCAGTATGATGGGAAGGTGTATTATGGTGTTGTTAACAATGTTTCGGATGAGCAATCCAAACTTGGAACTAAATATTCAGTTCCTCAGATAGCTTTCTATAAAGGCGTTGTGAGCTTCTCTTCCCTTTATTTTGAACTGTGTTGAGAATGTCCTTATCCGTTTACATAGCCTTCCCGTGTCCATATAATGAAGTATTTTATAAATTTTGTCTAGGAATTTTTCTTGCTTTGTGAAAGGGATAGACTGTGAAAAAGAACTTTCATTAGTATATGAACTAGAGAACAAAAACCAATTAGGTTGCAACATCAACAACAAAAAAAAAAAACCCGGTGAGTTCCCACAAGTGGAGTTTGGGGAGGGTAGCGTGTGCGCAAACCTTACCCCTATCTTGAAAGGTGGAGAGGTTGTTTCCGATAAGAACCAATTAGGTTGCATTGAATATATAAAACAAGGCTGCTGAATGTTACTTTTCTCATTTGAACTCGGAGACTGTTATGTATTTGTATTTCCATTTGACCCTTTTTGCAAGGGCTGGGAATAGCTTTACCTCCTTAACTTACCTCAAAGATGACGGAAAAGGAGGAAGATCTACATGTTATTAGCCTCCTAAAACATTGATCTTTGTGATTTAGATAACAATGAATTGCTTATGATCCTGTGATGAATCAGATATGGGAATAGAGCAACTGACACTAGCCTTTTGTTCAAGTAACAGTAGAAACATGAACTCATATCTTCCTTCAGTCAAGCATAGTATTGGGCTCTGTTAGTTATGTACAAAATAATATTCAGGAGGCCCATTCAAATTGAGAAGTTGAAGTTCGTTGTTCATTTACTTCATACCAGCTCAAAATGTTGGTAGTGGAACTGGTATATGGTGGTCTTCATTTACTTCGTTTTAATCTTGCGTACCTTTTCTCAAACAAATTTACACTAAGCGTTTTAAGGGGAAGTTTTGAATAACTAAATTAGATGGTTCCAGTAATTGATGTTTTCTCAATCAATCAACTAGGCCTCAATCCTAAATTGATTGGGTCTTGCTATATGAATCTTCCACTCATCTACATCCATTCTGCTCAGGCCCTTTTTCATTCAAATATCGAGTAAATTGTATTTTAAGGTAACTTAGGGTATAATTGGGCCGGTTTTCGTAGAAGAAGAAAGCAATAGGCGTGGAAGTTCGCCCTGTTAACTATCATGTGGATAATTTGGGGGAGAGAAATAGGAGAGTTTTTGAGGGGATTGGGTCTCATTTTTCACATCTTAAGAATAGTCTTTTATCTTTGATCGCTTTTTGGTGCACTCATATAGTCCCTACTTGTATAGAAGATTGAGCATCTTTTGTAGAGAATTTTGTTTGATGTAAATTCTCTACTTTTCGGTATACTTCTTGTATACGGGAGTACTCTCCCTTTTGATTAATACAATTTACCTTATAAAAAAAAAGGTAACTTAGGGTTTTCCTACAATTAAAGATCTCTAAATTTCACACTTATCCCAACACGGACAGAAAATTCTCTAACTATAAGTAAAGAATCCTGTCAAATATTGGACTTAATGTATCTGTATAGTAACCAAGCTTTAATCCTAATCATTGACTTTCATTGTATTATGTTCTTAGCTTAGACCGGTTAGTGTTTCTTAAAGAAAATAAATACAAATATAGAAGATCTTGAACATTGCTTATTAGTAATGTCATTATGAGATTAAGATTTTCCCTTTTTCTTTTGACATTAGAATTTAAAAAAAGATTTATGTGGTCATCATATAATTGCAGATTGAAGCAATTGTTCAAGATGTGGCAGCTTTGGGTTGTATTTCAACCATTGATGCACTGAACATACGGCTTGAAAATCAGGTTTTCTTACTTCCTAACAATAAATGAATGTCTGTGGCCACTATCAGTTCCATCGTTTAGAGTATTTATCTTGCTGCTATCTTCCGGTGAGTATTTAGCTAAATGTCAAATTATGGTTTAGAAGATAAATGGTTCTTCATTATTGACAACTTCCCTTCTCTAGCCAAGGTTGATAGCTAGACCTGTTCATACTTGTAACTAGTCAAGTCTTATTTTCACAAGCACACACACACATACAGTTTCTATATGTATATAGATAATGCAACATTTACAGGTCAAAGAACAGCAATATAAAAAGATAAAGCCCTAATAAGGCAGTTATTTATGGCCTGATCTTTACTTTATATTCATGTTGATTTCCTTGCTTTCTGTTGCCTCTATATTCATATTTAGTAAGTTTCTATCTGGAAAACAGTGTAAAATAAAGTATTCGGGGAATGGTTGGCTAATATCAACTTATGGCAGCAAATCATTTTCTTACTCATTCAGAGGTTATCTGCTTCTTAACAATGAGGCTTTTGATTTTTGACTTAAGTCACATGAACCAATATGTACTTACAGTCAACAGAGACTGAATGGTAACTATTTATTGTGAATACCAAAACCTCCTGTTTTTTTGTTTACTTCTCTTGTTTGATGATAAGAGTGGACACTTTTGTTCAATCAGTTAGAGGACCAAGGCTTTTATGCCTGTTCGTTGACCAGGATGTAATACATATGAAGTGCCTTTTCGTAGAATGTCTAACTAAAAATGGCAGGATATGGTTGTGACTTCTGAATTAAAAAATATTCTCGTATGAAATTAGTAAATTTGGTTGCTATTAGATCAGAGCTCTTTGTACTTTACATAGCTCCGATTTGTATCTTTGCTGTACCACTAATTTCTTTGCTGGAAATTTATTTGATCAACAGTTCCTGGCTGGAACAGATTCCCAGTCTCAGGGAGGTTCAGTGCAAATTCCTGCAGCGTTTAGGAATTTCTCGATGTCTCAAAAGGACAAGACCCTTGAGGAACTTGTGAAGGATCAGTGGCTTTCTCTAACAGATGGTAAGATAGGACTAGGAGTGCGTTCCTTTCTTGATCTTAGAAGTTGGTTTCGCAATAACGAGGTTCCTCCATGTGAAGTTTGCAATGAAGCTGCAGTGAAGGTTTGCTCCTCTTAATTTCTTTGTTTGATCTCCATGATCTCTGTTGAACAACTTTCTCCTTTCAAATTGGAGCACATTTTCTGCCATTTTAGCTGAAAACTCAATTCATCTTTCCTTACTGCTGTAATTTGGTTTGATAATGCCACTACAAACATCCATTCCCTAGGAAAGATGCATATGTATCTATGATAACTATATGGCTGCTAGATCATCCAACTCATGGTGATATGATTATTTGACCAGGCTGAGCTTTGCCAAAATGAAGGCTGTAATGTTCGCATCCATCAGTACTGCCTGCGAATGAAGTTCACCCAACGCAAGGTATTCTTCTTTCCTATTATTCCCCTTGGAAAAAATTCTATAGCTATTTTTCCCTCAAGGCTTTTGGTTCAGTGGTAAGAGTGGAATGCGTCATATGTGGGTTAGGCGCACGTCAAAGGGTCGAACCTTACGATGGACCAATAGTCTGCATTTAAGTGTAGAAAAGGGCCCATTATCCACTTAGTTTCAAACAGTGTGCCATCTGGCCCTCGAGGATTTCTTGGTTATAAAAAAAATAGTCTCATCTATTAAAGCGAGCTTGATGAACTAAACCGTCGTTGAACCCATTATTTTCAGGCTGAAAAAGATTGTCCAGGGTGTGGAACACAATGGCATTATAACATTGCAAAAGCAGAAGTTGTAGACGAAGAAGAGGATGCATCTGCTCCTCCTGAAAGTCAGCAGCCTGGTGAACCCTTAATGCGAAAGAGGCGGAGGACCTGTGGAGGGACTGATGCTGATACCCCCTTAACGAGAAACAGGCCAAGGACCTGTGGAGGTACTGATTCTGATACTCTCGAGCCTGGATCATCTCAAAGTACGAGGGTGACTCGAAATTCTGGCCGTCTGAGGAGTGCAAGTTAAGAAATTTGTTTTGCTAGTTTTGGCGCTCATGCACATCTAACTATATGAAAATGGTTGTCCATATATTTTTGCACCCCATGAACATTTACTTATTTGGTAGACCTAATTCTAACTTTTGATTGTACATTATAGGAGCATCCAGAATAGTATTCTCTATTCTCTTGGTGTTCTCCAATTGCCGTTATCGCGCAGAAGATTTCTTCCTAGTATATACTAGTGAAATATTTATCGATGTTTAACTCGATTCAAATCCATCCCTTTTACTTTGGAATTCAATTCGTAATACAAAAAATATTGGAGAGATACTTTTAAGAATGGGAATGTTGTAAGCTAATAAGAAGGGAAGCTTGGTGCACTAAGATCCCGCTCGTACGCAAACTTATCCTGCATTTTTGTAAGAGGCTATTTCTTTGGCTCGAACCTTGGTAAAACCGGTAATGTGTCCTTTTGCCTGGTCTTGAGACAGATTTGATAAACTTATTCTCATACTTGTAAATTCGCAAATACTAATGCGTCCATTTTTCCAATTTAAAAAGTGTTACTCTTGCTTTATTGTTTGTACTAGCAATCAATATTGTGTTTGAACCATTATCCTTGGAATAACACACCCTTGCTCTCATAAGTTGGCTCCTTTTCACGTCAGTTTGAAGCTGTAATAGCGAAGAAACAGAAAAAATACAGTTACACTTAGGTTATACAATATCCAAATTCCCAGACATGCAAGTTAAATCCAAATATTCTTTTTAGCCAAACCCAATAATAGTGCCAACAACTTCCATACAAACTTCAAATGTTAAGTAAATTCCTCCCCCTTGTTCATTTTCAAGTGCAAATCATCAAATATCAACAACGAAACAACCATATCAATGTCAACATTTAGCTTCTAAGGGAAAATGGTCTGGATTGTATGTTAAGAGCACACTCTCCGAGAATTGATGGAATAGTGGTAGGTTATGAAGCTGAGGTATAAGAAGATCATGAAGCCACCGACCCAAAGGTTCAAATCAATTGGATACTTGACTTGGCAAGACAACTCTAGCCAAGAAAATATATAATTACAAAATACAAACTTTCCACTCTTAACATTTGAGCATGGTGTTGCATTTCACAAGTATGTGAGAAAAGAAATTTGTCAAAAGTTAAGTTATTTCCTTCAGTGAAATTTTCAACTGACGAATTTCTCTTTTTATGTACTTGGAAAACCGATACCACGCTCGAACAACAAAGTGAATAGTTAATGTACTTGCAATTTATACATGTTCTTGGTTAGAGTTGCCTTGCCAAGTCCAAGTGGTCACCGATTGATTTGAACATTCAGCTAAATGGCTTCATAAGCTTTTTCTACCTCACCTTCTAAACCACTATTTCATCAATTTTCGAAGACTGGTTGTTGTGAGATACGACAAGTAGCTTCTTGATCACGCTTTAGTCACACAAATAACTGAAACATGTCTCACTGTCAGCATGATCTGGTATAAGACAACAAGCTCTGTAGCTTGTCGTTGCAACTTTGCAGACCAGAGTTTTTAGGCAAGGTATAGCACCAATTCCTTCAAACAAGCAAATTATTTCTACTTGGTTTGCAACTCAAGAGTTCCTTAAGCATCTTCTTCCTCTATCTAGTTTTGGTGTGTATGCAAGTAATAGACAAGGAAAGTCCTGCATACAGATATTGACATTTTTGTCAAATACCAATTCAGAAAGCTTTCCTAATTTATACAAATATAAAGTTTTAAACATACACACAAACGGTAAAACACAATCAAATAGTTGAACTTATCTACTACATAATATCGATGCCAAGTTTAGTCAGTGTTATCAAAGGCGCACTTAAAGCGCGCTTAAGCCTAGAAGCGAGGCTCAAAGCATGTTGAGCGCTTCCCCTTGCTTAGTTGGCGCGTAAGTGTTATCATCAAGGCTCTAAGGCATATTTTTCCTTGCCAATGAGCGAGCGTAATCCTGAAGAAGTGACACTAAATAATTGATATTTCACTTTATCGTAAATTTTCTTCAATTTATTTGTCCATATATTTGGCATTGATGCTTATAGATATTAGTCTTGGACTACACGTTATTTATCCATATTTGCGCCTTTCTTCATTAAAGCCCACGCTTTATTTGGGCTTTACGCTTAAAGCCCCAACAAACCACAGAGTTTTTTTGCGCTTTTCGCTTTTGATAACATTGAGTTAGTAGACTATTTCCTACCAAAGCCAAGTAGTTTATAGCATAAGCTATAATCAGTAACCAGAAATAGTGGCACAAGAACTTTTAAAAACTTTAATCTCAAAATACTGTTTGATCTTTTATCTTAACATGGCTTGCTTGATATATAAAGCACAACAATGTTCTTTAAGATAAGTACATTGTAATTTGCAAGTAAAATAAAAACTACAGCAAGCAACCAAAGTAGGACACTGTAATATACTGGAAAAGACTGATTAATCTTATAATTTTTGAAGTTACTAGTGAAATGACAAGAATACTCCAACAGAAATAGCATGCCTGTTTTGGTGCAAAAATAAAGAAAATAGAAAGATTAAGAATAAAGATAGAGACCAGCATAAGTTGTTAAAGTTAAAAAAAAAAGGTTTATTATCATAACTCATGCCCCTCAATGATCAAATTTTAGGAGATTTAATTGATCTTCATTATAAAGATTACATTTCCAAAGAGATCATGCAACCTAGAGCTACTCAGAGGCCTAGAATGATACGGTATCAAACATAAAATGGTTATGCTATAGTAAGCTACCGAGGAGCGAAGCTAGAAGCTCGAAGATGGATTCGGCCGAGCCTAGTAATTTTTGTTCAAACAATGGTAAAAAATTCATTTATATAAGCAAATACTATTAAATTTAGAACTTAGCATTTGTTCTTGAGCAGAGAATCTACCGGAAACAGTCTCCCCTTCGTAAGGTAGAGATAAGGTCAGCAGCGTACACATTATCCTCCCCAGTCCCTACTTGTGAGATTTTTTTATTGTTGCTGTTGTTGTTGTTGTTGTAATTATTGGCATTTGAGATCGTTCTAAAATCTATCCTAAATAAATAAATAAAAATCCTACCCCCCTCCCTATTTCTTATTTGATCAAGCTTCAAAAAGCTCCTTAACAAATAGTAACTGAGAAATTATACTCTCTCGTCTCAATTTATGTTATTCTCTTTAACTTGATCTATCATACATTTCTGTAGAAACAATTTTACTTTAAACTTCTACCAGCCACATATATGATTCATTTTAGAACACAAATTTCAAAAGTCTTCTTTCTTAAAAACCGTGTCTAATCAAACAGCATCACAAAAATTAGGACGGTGGGATTATAAATTTAAGACATTATTCATTAACAAATAAAACAAATACAAAGATTGAAGCTTCATAAATTAAAAAAATGAAAAGCTCTTGTACCATTTGTTAAGAAGCTTGAGATAAATTCAGATCTAATCCAAAACACGTTCTTGGCAATGTCGCCGCCGCCGGCGAGAACGCCGTTTGACGGCGGCTGAAGGTGAATTGAGCTCCCTATAACCCTAATCGTAGTAAGAAAGTACCTTTTTATACGTGAGTTTGGCCCTTTTGGTAGGTTTAGTTTCACTAATTAAATTACAATCACCTCCCTCTATCTCCTCTATCTTAATAAAATTATGTTTAATTAAAACTTAAATTTTAAAATTCATATAGAATCCTAATCCTTTTAAAATTACATGTAAAAGCCTAATGAGATACCTATTTTCATGTGAGTGTGGCCTCTTTTAATAAGTTTACATTTTTCAATAAAACTAGTCTCAAGGTACACCGATTTGCGTGTATTCTATCTTAATGAGTACTAATTTATTTAAAATTTATGTTTAAATAATAAAATAAGAGTATAAGTTCCTGAAGATGATCGTATAAGCTAATCGTGAATAATAACTTAATAAATAAAGAAAGTCTCATAAAATTCCAGAGAATGACTTAAAATTAGTTTTTTTTTTAAAAAGGCAACCCTTTACATAAGGCATCCCGCGTAATTTAAGTGCATGATCAAGATAAAGTAAAATTTCAATATTTTTAAAATTTTTAAATATTAGGATTTTCCGTCCAAATAAGGAAAAAATTAATAAATAAAAGTTTTATTCATTTTAAACTTCTAAAAATTATAAAAATTAAATGACTTATTAAAGAAAGTATTTTTATAATAATTAACATTAATTTGGAAGGGCTTTAGATTTTTATTTTGTTTATAAAGATCAAGTTTGAAATGAAAAGTGTTAGTTATACTTTTACTCTTTTGTTATAGGTATTTTAATTAATATTCTAGAATCAAAATATAATAGGCACATTATCTCTTATTAATTAATGGAATAGGAAAACAAACGTGGTAAAAGCATTTTTGTGGGGGTTTTTTTAGCATGATTCTTTAAGGTAAATTTTCAGTAATTGATTTTGAAATCCTATAAATTAGGATCAATGCCTATTTTAAATAAGGAAGTATTTGATATACAAAATATAATTAATATTGAAGCCCTAAATTTTAGGCAAATAACTTATATTACTATTTTATCCAACATATAATATATTTTTAAAGGGTAAAAAAGGCGAACGATATTTCGCTAAGGGGCTTCGTGCTTTTAATATCTTATAGATTTAAAGTTTCATCATTTTGTATTTAACTTTTATCTCTCTAATTAACCTTGCAGCTTGTTTGGATGGTTGTTACCCCTTATTTTATAATATATTGCATTGGGTTATATTGTATTGTATCATTATAAATACAACGTTTGGATAGATTGTATTAATTGCGGTTGTTAAATAATATTTTACAGTTTGGTTTGATTGTATCATACTGTACTGTAACTGTTAAGTTTACTAAAATAACCTCAATTGTTTAAATATTAAATTTACCAAGAATTACGCATACAAATAATTTAAGAAAATCTTTTTTTACTAATTTATCACCAAATATGTCTTATAAATAGATTAAGCAATTAAACTAATTGATACAAAATTAGTGGAACGAAATTAGCAATTTTACGTTGGAGTTGGAAGCAGCAAAAGTTCGGGGAAAAAAGGAACGAAGACAAAGTAGGTTATAGGTGTGAGATTTAAAGTTAAAATAAAAAGGGTAAAAAAGAATTATGGAGTAATAAGTTAGTGCATAATTGGAATGAATAATATGAAACAATCCCGCCACACCAAATTAGTTGTTTCAAAAAATGGGACTTTTCATTGCTCCGGAACAATGAATTTAACAATACAATACAACTAATTTTAATGAAACAATCAAAATAAACATTGTTTTGAGATAACAATACGATACAGTGAGTACAACCATCCAAACAAGTTGTGTAAGAGATATCGTTTGTATGTGAGTTTAGTCATATTTGGTAAGATTACACATTTCGTCAATTGAACTACAGTCAAACCTCTCTATAACAACCTTGTTTATGTCGAATATTTTTTAATGTTATAGCGAAGTGATGTTATAGAGAACATATATTATAATATAGCATAAAAATTGGTTTCGAAAAAGCTTGGCTTTTATAGATAAGTATAGTTATATAGGAACGTTGTTATAAAAAGGTCTGACTGTATATCTCATGATGTTAATACAAAAATTTTAGCTAGAACTTAGATTTTGAAATTACACTTATGACCTTTATAACATATAAGTATCTTTCTTTTGTATTGCACTTCCTCCCTTTAGCCCTAACCTTAGTACGTGTTATATTTTATATGTGAGTTTGATCTCATTTGGTAAATTTATATTTCGTCAATTACATTACATTCACTAGTTTATACAATAGTAAAATTATGTTTAAGTATAATTTAGATTTTAAACTTGTTGGAAAAACGATTGGATGATTATGGAGAATAAAAGGTTTAACTTGTCACGACCCAAAATCCAATGAAGGTAGTGATGGTGCCGGACACCACTATCAGGCAAGCCAACACCAAGAAGTTAATTAAATCCTCATTTTTAGTATTTTTGAAATTATTTCTTTCCTTACATTAAACAATAAATAATGAACTTCACTGAGTAAATAATGACGTCTTTAACAAATTTAAATGTTGAATAATCCCATAGTCATCCCAAAATCCGGTGTCACAAGTGCATGAGCAATTTCTAGGAATTTAAAATGTAGAACAATAACTATCCGGAATACAAATTGGACAGAAAAGAAAGTACAATACTCTAAAGGAGACTCTGCTGGTTGCGGACCGTCTCGAGAGATGCAGCTCACCTAAGTCTTTGTATCAACCATGTCGTTGCGCCCAACGAGGCCACTAGAAATATATGTGTTTGTGCAACAAAACTGCACAACAAGTGTAGTATGGGTACGAAAAATAATGCGTACCCAGTAAGTATCATGTCTAACCTCGAAGAAGTAGTGACGAGAGATCGACTTCGACACTTACTAGTGGTCCAATAATGTAATACCAATAATGTGAAAAATCATGCATTTTATAAGGCGACTGCAAACTCAATAATCATAAAGCAGGTGGACTTTTCTTTTGTTAATAGGAATTTTCAAACTTATTTCCATCTTTTAAACATTTACATCCCCGGCCAATGAGGCCACATCAATTATCAATAATTCCAAAACCAATCAAGCAAGTCATGCTTAAGTCATGTCGAGGTCGTACGACCTGATCCGACCTGATCCGACATAATATTTAAATTGTGCACTGCCAAAAGGTCGAATGACGCGAATCATAGATGCATCTATTTAATCTACCGAGGCTTCGACCCGTTTCTCAAAAGATAAACATATTCAAACAGTCAATCAAGAATTCATCAAGGGAAAATTATCCCAAAAAAGGGCAAATTTCTCTTTCAAGAAAATGATGTTTAGCCTCTTAGAAATGTATTTACCAAGGTCGATATGATTAAGCCTTTTAAATTGTCAATAAAATTACAAGTACGATAAGTAAAGCATGATTTTGGGTCCTAGACTACTAGGACATAAGCATAATAGTAGCTACGCACGGACTCTCGTCACCTCGTGCGTACGTAGCCTCCCCAAATAGAAGCACATATTTACTTATTTCACCTATGGGTTAATTTCCTTTTACAAGGTTAGAAAGGAGACTTACCTCGCTCTGAAGTTCCATAACTGGCTTCCAAGCCCTTCCGATAACTCAAATCGATGCACAACGCCCCAAAACTAGCCAATAATTATGAAAACCCATTAATATAAGTTCAAATACCCATTATAATCCAATTTATAACAATTTCTAACCCCGATCGAAAAGTCAATAAAAATCACCCTCGGTCCCACGTGCCCGAATTCCGAAATTTTTCAAAGATAAACTTTACCCTTGGACATGGGATTTGGAATAAATTATATATTTGAGTTCGAGGTGCTATGGGTAAAGTTTATCTTTGAAAAATTTCGGAATTCGGGCACGTGGGACCGAGGGTGATTTTTATTGACTTTTCGATCGGGGTTAGAAATTGTTATAAATTGGATTATAATGGGTATTTGAACTTATATTAATGGGTTTTCATAATTATTGGCTAGTTTTGGGGCGTTGTGCATCGATTTGAGTTATCGGAAGGGCTTGGAAGCCAGTTATGGAACTTCAGAGCGAGGTAAGTCTCCTTTCTAAACTTATACATATATATATAATTTACAATATGTGGGAATCACTTACCTTGATATGGATGATGAATATGGAGCTCCAAAATCGCTCTTAGGTCGGCCCCCATGGAGGAAATGAGCCAAACCCATTTTTGTAAACTTATACACTGCCCAGGCGATCCTTCTTCGTGTTCGCGATGAACAAAAATTCTCAAAAGCCATTTCCAAACTCTTCTCAGACAGCCTCTAGTATAATGGCCATAACTTTTGTACAAAACTTCAAATGATAAATGGTTTAATTTTTTCAAAATACGACACCAAGATATACAACTTTTATGTTTTGGTCATCTCCCAATTCCTTATATATTCTAAAATATAATCTGCCAAAGTCAGCCTTGTGCAACACAAATTTCTTCCTCATCTTTCCGAACAACCTGTAGTGTACTAGCCATAAAATTTTGTATACAAATCCAAATTCTAAATGGTTTACTTTTTTAAAACCTAGACACAAAGGGATACAACTTTCGTTTTTTAATCATCTTTAAATTCCTTATATATTGTGAGATATGAACCTCCGAAGTGAGACCTGTGTAACAAAGGTTTTCTTATTCGCGAACATGAGGATACCATCGCAAACGCGAAGAACAAAGTCTCAGAAGCCAAATCCTTATTCGCGAACACGAGATGATCCTCGCGAAACGCGAAGAACAACACCAGACACCATCATCAGCTATTGCAAAACAGCCCGAAATGATCCGAAACCACCCCGAAACACACCCGAGGCCCTGTCCAATCACACAAACTAGTCCCATAACATAACATGGACCTGCTCGAGGCCTCAAATCATCTCAAACAACATCGAAATCATGAATCGCACCCCAATTCAAGATTAATGAACTTTAGAACTTCAAACTTCTACATTCGATGTCGAAACCTATCAAATCACGTCTGATTGACCTCAAATTTTGCACACAAGTCACATTGACATTACAGACCTACTCCAACTTACGGAATCGGAATCCGACTCCGATATCAAAAATTCCACTCCCGGTCCAACTCCCCAAGGACCTTCAAATTCCAACTTTCGCCAAATGACCCTAAAATGACCTACGGAACTCCAAATCCACATCCGGATGCGCTCCTAAGACCAAAATCACCATATGAATCTATTCCCAGGCTCGGAATCCCAAACGGACACCGATAACATTGAAATGCACTTCAACACAAATTCATGAAATTCTTCCAAAGTATCAACTTTCTACAATAGGCGCTGAAATGCTCGCGGGTCTTCCAAAACCCGATCTGAACATACGCCCAAGTCCAAAATCATTATACGAATCTGTTGGAACCTTCAAATCCCGATTTCGAGATCCTTTACTCAAAATCACACCTTAGTCAATTTTTCAACTTAAAGCTTCCGAAATGAGAATATTTCTTTCCAAATCAACTCCGAACTTCCCGAAATTAAATTCTGACCGTGCGTACAAGTCATAATACCCGAAGTGATGTTGCTCCTAGCCTCAAACTGCTGAACGACGCGCTAGAACTCAAAACGACTGGTCGGATTGTTACATAGCTTGAGATGTGTCAAAGACATTGTCTTTAAGGATATTTCGCACACACCATAATGAATAAAATTAGACGTATCTCCCAGGATTCAACAAGATCTTCTAGTACAAACTAGGACCGGAAACAACAAAATTTTGAATAAAAAATCCAGCACAAAAGAAAACGGAGAAGAATTTTTTTTTACTTTTTTCATCCACTACTCCAAGTAACATATATGAAAAAATATATATACAATCCAAAGATTTGAACTTCTAATTGTAAGCAATATTTTAAAAGTCATTAAAATCCATTCAAAGTCTATTCAAATGGGTGATACAAAATAAAATCCATTACGACTAATAAAATAGTCAAATTTGACTTTGTTAAAATATTAACTTAAGGAATCCAATAATAGCTAGTAACTCGTCAATTTCAATTTGTTAAGATGAAATTCAAGCTAATCAATCATTGATAGTAGCCTATATTATGCGATGTAGATGATATTTATGCTCTAAGTTAACCATGCTTTATTGATGTTTTAAGTGCTAAATGATAACAAAATATTCTAATTGAGGTTTTTGTGATTTGTAGGAGTTACTTCAGAGTTGGAAGATAATATGGAGTGTTTTGGAGTCAAATATGTAGATACGAGGCCAAACGAGAAAAGTCCAGACGAAAACGAGCAAGAAAATGCTAGAAAGACTGGGCAACAGTGCACCGCGATCGCGGTCGGACCGTGGCTGGAACGCGGTGGACAAAGGAGAAAAACAGAATTGGCGTAATCCACCGCGGTTGGCTCACGGACGCGAGCGATCTGGAGATAGCCAGAAAAGCCTAGGGACTTAAGTGAAAAACATGAGAAACTTATCCTAACCCTATATAAACTCAACAAACTCTCCCAAGTCAAGGTTAAGCTTGTTTTAGACTTATTTTGGAGGCAAGAACAAGTGGGAGAAAGATCAAGACACCATTAGAGTTTTTATTCTTCTTCTTTTATCATTATTTTGAGAATCATGAATTATTTTATTGCTTTATCTTATTTTATTATGAGTAGCTAAACATTTAGTCTAAGGTTTTGATAGAACCTGTTGAAGGATGAAACTCTAACTATGTTAATATAGATTTGTCAAGTTTAATCTATATTTGTTCAACTACGTTCTTGTTGTAGTTAATTGAAAGGATCCTCAATTAACTGTGCATATTTAGTATGTATTACTCGGGAAAGAGTGCATATTTAGGTAGTTATTGAACACCATCACTCCTGACGTTTGTGAGGAATCAATAACCTAGGGTTTAAAGGTGGGATTAGGGATAACGAAAACTTGGGTGCTATCTAAGTGAGATGTAATAAAAGCCAGTTAGCGTAACTCGGGAGAGTATGTCTAGTAAATTATCATAATTACTCGGGAGAGATTTACGGTAGGAAGAGTGCTCATGATCAATAGAGACGATTAGGCGAATTTATATGAAACATAGCAGGAGGGGATTCCGTCAATAGGGGAAATCATAACCTTAGATCCTTCTCATTATTGTTTACAACCCATTCTCAGTTAGCTCTTAGTTAATCTAGTTTCATAAAGTAATAATTAGTAGAAAAACAGCCAATTGTTATTCAATATATCTTGGAAGTTGAGTATGTGGAATTGAGTGTGTCTGATAACTGTGATTGGTAGGTTAATTCCCTGTGGGATTCGACTCTGGGCTTAATACCCGGAATATATTGACAACGACCGCTTAGTCCTTTTTATAAGGCATAGTTGGGCGTGATCAAATTTTGGCTTCATTGCCGGGGAATTAACAGTGTTATCGACTACAGTTGAAAAAAGTACAAAAATTCTTAGTGTAGTCAATTTTCTTCACTTTTAATCAATACTTTGAAATTTTAACGTTTACAAACTTGGTGGTTACAGGTGTATGCCTAGAAACTCATCGAGAATTGGTGAAGTGTTTGAAGCCTTATCAGATCCAGAGAAAGTTTTCAAGGCCTTGAATCGGGCCAACTAGAAAAGCAAACAACAAAACTCAACTGAACAACTTGAACCAGACATGGCAGATCTGGTGAACAACAAAAATATTGGGGATGACATGGAGAACCCAAATGCGCAGGTAGTGGAGCCTCTTGTGCCAGAGGCTGCTTTATATGACTGGGCACAACCCACGACGGACGATTTGTCCACAACGATGGTAGTCCCGCAGATACAGGCAGATTCATTCCAAATCACAAACAATATGTTGCATATGTTGCAAAACAAAGGGCTATTCTCGGGGTCATACATTGAAGATCCCCAACAACACTTGAAGAATTTCTTGTCAATATGCCAAACACAAAGACATCACAACGTGACTCCGGAAGCAATAAAGATGTTGTTGTTTCCATTCTCTATGAGAGGAGCAGCCCGGACTTGGTTAAATTCACTCCCCATCAATTCCATAAATACTTGGGAGGAGTTGGTCAAGCAATTTGTGAATAAATTTCATCCACCAACAAAACTGCTCAACAAATTGATGAGATCTTGAGCTTCAGACAAAAACCAACAGAAACATTGCAAGAGACGTGGGAAAGATTTAAATGGTTGTTGGTTGTATGTTCACACCATGGTATTCCTGAGCAGATGTAGGGGCAGAGATTTTACATGGGTCTGGAAGATAGTGTAAAAGATAATGTTGATGCTTCAGCTGGTGGTGCATTCCTGAGTAAAATGTTCAGAGAGAGCAAGATCTTGCTCGACAAGATGTCCTAGAACTCAGGGTGGACAAACATAAACGCACACATCACTTATTTGTCCACTTAGTGGCGTTAGATCCAGCTAACTCTCTTGCTGAAAATATGGCCACATTAATGACACAAATGAGCATCCTCACCAAAAAGGTGGAAGAGTCAGGTCAGAAACAACATGTGCATATAGTTGATACAACCAATGGAGGATTTTTTACATATTGCATCAGTCATCCAGTTGGTAACCAGTGGAGCGCAAAAGGGGATCACCAACACTATCTTGAGGACATGAATTATGTGTCTAACTATGGGGGTCAGAGACCAGGTGGTGTAATTAGGGGTAGCAAAATCAGAAATACAGGCCATCCCAGCAACAACATAATCACGGTAACACGGGGGCCATACGACCTCAGGGTAATATGGCACCTTACTAAAGGCCACAGGGCTATCACAACCATAATCAACAGCAGGGGCATCATCCACCTCAACAACAACATAATGAGAGACATGAAGACAGGTTCGCTAGGCTCGAGGCAATGATGAAACATGTGATTGGGTCTAATGCAAAAATAAGTGAAAGATTAGATTCACACGAGTCAGCTATCCAAAATATTTAGGTCAAAATGGGTCAGATTTCGATGTCACTGAATCATCATCCTCATGGGACGTTACCTGCAGACACTCAGGTAAATCCAAAAGATCATGGCCCGAAGCAGCTGATGGCAGTGAGTCTACGTAATAGTAGAGAATGGACTTGGAGAAAGAGAGGGCTCGAGAAAGCAGACTTGTTGAGACACTTGTGCCAGTGCCCATCGAGCTAGATGACTCAGCAGGATTGACTGAGGTGACAGTGCAGTCTGCACAGGAAGATGCCAGCAAACAAAATGAGGCTGAGAAAGAAGCTGAGACTACACAGGAACCAGTATTGGAGGCAACGCCTGAAAAAGAGAAAGCCCAAATCACAGGGAAGAAGCGACCTCCAACACCATTCCCACAGAGACTAGCCAAATATAAAAAAGATGAGCAGTGAAGAAGTTCTTGGACATGTTGAAACAAATTCAGGTAAATATTCCATTGATTGATGCTTTAAAAGAAATGCATGATTATGCAAAAATGATGAAGGACTTGATGTCCCGCAAGTTCAATTTCCAAGACTTGGCCACAATGACTCTAACTTAGACATGCACTGTTGTTGTAACAAGACCCGTTGTTGAGAAATTTTCATACCCAGGGAGTTTCACAATTCCCTGCACCATAGGTAACTTTGCTTTTGCCAAGGCACTATGTGATTTAGGGGCAAGCATAAATTTTATGCCCCTAGCCATCTATAAAAGGCTTGGGATTGGATGAGCTAGACCCACGTCTATGTTGTTGCAGTTGGCTGACATAACTGTAAAGAGGACCTCAGCTATTCTTGACGACGTGTTGTTACAGGTAGGGAAATTTGTGTTCCCTGCAGACTTTGTAATTCTGGACTGTAGGGTGGATGAAGAAATTCCCATAATTTTCGGAAGGCCATTCTTGGCCACGAGGCGAGCTCTGATTGATTGCAAAAGTAGAGAGATCATGATGAGGTTAAATGACGAAGAGATAACTTTCAACGTGCAGAAATCTATGAGGCGACAAAGTGAATTCGCCAATTATTCTTTAATTGATGTCGTGGATTTAATCCTGGAAGAGGATGATGAGACCTTAAACATTGAGGACCGTTTAGCTGCATGTCTAATGAATTTAGATAAGGTGAATGGTGAAGAATTGGCAGAATGGATGCTTGCTCTTGAGGGAAAAGGTTTTTGGAAGAGATCACTCAAATTCGAGCCCCTACACTTAGAGAAAAGGGAAACTCCTCCAGCCAAGCCATCCATAGAAGAACCACCAAAGCTGGAGTTGAAGCCACTTCCCGCCCATCTCAGGTATGCATTCTTATGACCTAACTCCACATTACCTGTTATTATCTCATCTAGTTTGTTAGATGTGCAGGCAAAACAACTTTTGCAGGTACTAACAAAGTGCAAGACTACCATTGGGTGGACCATGGCAGATATTAAAGGGATCAGCCCGGTATTTTGTATGCATAAAATTCTACTGGAAGATAGGCACAAACCTTCCAGAGAACACCAAAGAAGGCTGAACCCCAATATGAAGGAAGTGGTGAAGAAAGAAGTCATTAAGTGGTTAGATGCGGGAATCATATTCCCCATCACTGACAGCAACTGGGTTAGCCCAGTGAAATGTGTTCTTAAGAAGGGGGAATGACGGTGGTAAAAAATGATAAAAATGAACTGATCTCTACACGAACCGTCACAGGCTGGAGAATTTGCATGGATTACATGAAGCTCAACTTAGCCACCCGGAAAGACCACTTCCCACTTCCCTTCATTGATCAGATGCTTGACAGACTGGTAGGGAGATCCCACTTCTATTTTCTGGACGGGTACTCAGGATGCAATCAGATCTCCATCGCACCAGAGGACAGAGAGAAGACCTCATTCGCATGCCTTTATGGGATCTTTGCTTTCAGGAGGATGCCCTTTGGCCTATGCAACGCACCCGCCGCATTCCAAATATGCATGATGGTCATATTCATAGACATGGTAGAAGACATAATGGAGGTGTTCATGGATGATTTATCAGTGGTGGGAAACTCATTCGATGAGTTCCTTAAAAATTTGACCAGAGTTTTGAAAAGGTACATTGAGACTAACCTGGTACTTAATTGGGAAAAGTGTCATTTCATGGTGCAAGAAGGTATAGTCTTGGGACACCTAGTATCAAGCAAGGGCATTGAGGTGGATCGTGCGAAATTTGATGTGATAGCAAAGCTTCCACCTCCCACATCAGTCAAAGCAATCAGGAGCTTTCTAGGGCATGCCAATTTTTACCGGAGATTCATAAAGGATTTTTTAAAAATTGTTAACCCTATGTGTAAATTTCTAGAAAAGGATCACCCTTTTTTTCTAATGATTGCAGGTTAACATTCGAGGAATTGAAGAAGAAGCTGGTCACATCACCCGTCATTGTTGCCCCAGACTGAGAGCAACCATTCGAACTAATGTGTGGCGCAAGTGACTGCGTAGTGAGAGCAGTGTTAGGACAGCGGAAGGATAAAATAATGCACCCAATTTACTATGCAAGTAGAATATTGAGTGGAGCGCAGCTGAACTACACTGTAACGGAAAAAGAGATGCTGGTTGTAGTGTTCGCATTTGACAAATTCATATCGTACCTAATTGGCTCAAAGGTAATTGTATATACTGATCATGCTGCTCTCAGGTACCTGATCAAAAATAATGAGTCAAAACCGTGCCTGATTCGTTGGGTGCTGATCCTGCAAGAGTTCTACTTGGCCGATCACGGAAAATCAGGTCGATGATCACTTATCGCGATTGGAAGGAGCTTAATAATCAGTTGAGGTAGAGGATATTCTGGAAACCTGTCCAGACGAGCAGCTACTCGCCACAAGCCTTGAGGAAGTGCCATGGTATGTAGACATTGCAAACTACCTGGCAAGCGGTATAGTTCCCTATGACTTTTCCTTTGTCCAAAAGAAAATTTTTTACCATGATTGCCGCATGTATTACTGGGACGAACCTTACCTGTTTCGGATTTGTGTTGACAATATGATCCGTAGGTGTGTCCCCGAGATAGATCAATCTTCTGTTTTGCAGGCATGTCACGCATCGGCATATGGCGAACATTTTGGAGGAGTAAGGACGGGCGCGAAAGTTCTAGAAGACGGGTTCTACTGGCCAACTGTGTTTAAGGATACACATCTATGGGTCAAGGGCTGTGATGAATGTCAGCGAACCGAGAACATTTACCGTCGCCATGAGATGCCCATGAACCCAATTCAGGAGGTTGAAGTGTTCGATGTTTGGGGAATAGACTTCATGGATCCCTTCATCAGTTCTTATGGCAATAAGTACATACTTGTTGTTGTAGATTACGTGTCCAAATGGGTGGAAGCTGCTACAATCCCCACTAATGATGCAAGGGTGGTGATTTGGGTTTTTGAAGAAGAATATATTCACCCGTTTCGGGACCCCAAGAGCCATAATCAGTGACGGAGGCACTCACTTCTGCAATCGAACCTTTGAGAAATTGCTGGAGAAATACGATGTACGCCACAAAATGGAAACTCCATACCATCCTCAGACCAGTGGGCAGGTCGAAATATCGAATAGAGAGATAAATAGTGTGTTTACCGAAACTGTGAATGCCACAAGAACAGATTGGGCGAAAAAATTAGATGACGCACTCTGGGACTATAGAACTGCTTTCAAAACGCATGTCGCCATACAAGTTGGTGTTTTGAAAGGCCTGTCACTTGCCAGTGGTGTTAGAACATAAAGCTTGGTGGGCGCTGAGACAATTGAATTTAGATATAGAAGCTACGGGAACGAATAGAGTCACGGAATTGCATGAACTGATGAGTTCCGCTACCTTGCTTTTGAAAGCACAAGGTTATACAAAGAAAGAATGAAGAGGTTGCACGACAAAAATATTGTTGAATGGAATTTCAAACCCGGAGATATGATGTTGATGTACAATTCAAGATTAAGGCTATTTCCGGGTAAAATCAAGTCACGATGGTCTGGACCATTTCATGTGGTTGAAGTGCTCCCTTCGGGTGCTATAGAGATTGCCTCAGAAAATGACTCTCGCACGTTTAGAGTCAATGGGCATAGGTTGAAACCATATGTGGGCATGGATGAAGTCAAGGACGTGTCAACGATTCATTTGACTGAGCCCCTGAGGTCGAGCGATCCTTAAATACGCTCATCTGCGTCGTGCCGTGACGTTAAATCAAGCGCTTCTTGGGAGGCAACCCATGTTTTCTTTTGTTTTTCCCTTTTGCTTTGTTGTTGTACTTAATGTGTATAATACTAACCCAATTATTAGTGTACAAGGGAAGATTGGTGCATATTTGGAGAAGTCGGGGGCAAGAACCAACTCTGGAAAGGTAAAAAACGTGATAAAAACAAATAAATTCGGGAAGTACGTCACCGCGACCGCGGTCGGACCACGGTGGAATGCACCATTTCTGTTTTGGTTCACCGCGACCGCGTTCGGGGCGCGGTGGGACTGCGGTGAGACACACTTGTTCTGTCGCGTTTCACAGCGAGCGCGGACCGACCGCGGTGGAACAGTGGCATTCTGCCGACGCCCATGTAAGTAACATCCTTTTTATTTTTTTATTTTTTTTTATTTTTATATTCCAATCTAATAAACCTAAACCTAACCTCTCTCCCCTCCCCCCCAACTTCCAACGCTCCCTTTCTCACTCTAACTCCCTCCCCACCGCCTCCCCTTCTTCTTCCTCTCTCTCACAAAATCTCCCCCAACACACAACTTCATCTCCATCATTCTCTTCCTCCCCCAAACTCTTTCTTCCCTCTTCATCCTCCAAGCACACCCGTGTTCATCATCTGCAAGTAAGTATCTAACCTATTTCTCTCTTCTCTCTTAGTTTTCTTTTTGTTTTTCTTCTTTGTGTACTTTAATGGTAGAATTGTAACTGTTTTAGGTTAGAATTTTCTTATTTTTAGCTTGATATGGTGTGAAACATGGTACAAAGAGCATAATTTTGTTGTGGTGAAGTTGATTGGGGTGGGATGAAGTATGTGTAGTGATTGTAGTTGATTTGGGGGAGGGTTTGTACTTACATGGGCTAAGTTTATGAAATCATTATTCAATGCACACTAGGTGCTTGTGAAATTTCCCCATTGAGTCGTACTTGTTAATGTTACCGTAGTGGTGGTGAAGTCTGAGTAACCACCCTGGGTTCACACATCTCAAACCCTCACTAATAGTAACCCTTAATTTGTAAGGTATAATGCATCAATCAAGCAAAAGACGTACCACAAGTGCATCAGCCAGTGGGTCAGGTGGTTCATCCTGAGCTCGAGCTCAGGCGAGTTCGAGCCAGTTTGACAACACCCGCTTTGTATCCAAAGCGCCTCAAGATAGATATAATGCAAAATCAGCTAGGAAGCTGGTGCCTGAAGTGCACATTGAGAGGGCTGCGTTAAGAGTTGAATGCCCACAGATGTACGATGAATTGAGGAGACGTCAGCTGGACGTCTTCTTTGATGAGCCGGAAGAGGTCAATGTTATGATGGTCCGGGAATTCTATGCTAACTGCCCGGACCATGTCGATAGAGTAGTCACAGTACGAAACACCCCGGTGAATGTGTCTCTTGAGGCCATCCGCCAAGTGTACAGTTTTCCAGTCTTCACCGGAGATACAGACTACTACCAAGATTATCAAAGGCCACCGGTCACATGGAATCTAATTGTTCAAACAATCTGTGTCGCTGGTAGGGAGCCAATACGGATCAAGACAAGAATGACCTTGAACTCCCAATCTCTCAATTGGGAAGCTAAGTGTTGTCTAATGATCATCAACAGCCGTCTGCTGACATCCAACAATACTACAGATGTTAATGCGCTAAGAGCAGCGGCGATTTGGTGTTTTGTCAACCACCATAATTTTGACGTGGCCCGGCTTATTCAAGATGAAATGTTCATTTGGTCCACAAAGTCAAGAAAAGGGTTCTACTTCCCTTCCCTAGTCACCAGGCTGTGTCGTGCTTCACGAGTTCCTGAAAACCTCATCTACGATGGGAAATTGCAATTAAAAGCCCTATTCAGGGCTAGTAAAATCACAGTAGGGAAAGACCAGCATGTGGCAGTTGATGAGGATGATAATGATGTCGATGATGATGAAGAGGGAGATATGCATTCTGCGGCCCCACCGGTGCAGATTGCTGATGTCACGCCCCAAACTAGGGAAGGCACGACTGGCACTCGATACTTTATTCGATCGAGTTAGCCACTAAACATACTAGCTAACTAAACTGGGGGCCCAACAGATCGGGCAGCACAACATCTGAAATACTAAGCCTGGACCGTTAAGGTCATGACCTGAATAACAATAAGCCATATAAACAAAGGTAGACAAGCCAAAATAATAAAGTACTAGCTGGCCGACGAGGCCGCGACTGAAGACATACATGCCTACACACATATATATACATGCCAAGCCTATGGTCTGGAGACTGAAAGCTGCAAAAAGAAACCCAGAATACTATGTCCACAATAGCCTCTAAGAGTGTCATAAGCGCTGTCGAGACAANGCGAAATCTCCAGAAAGAGGTGGAGCTTACCAACTCATAGTTGAACCTCGAAATCCTAGCGGAGGGGCCGATTAGAGTCCCTACCTGGACATGCACGTACGAAACAAAAATGCAGTGTCCCCAGGAAACGGGACATCAGTACGAATAAAAGTGTACTGGTATGTAAGGCAGAAAGTAGAATCATACATAGCTGAAGTAAAAAGGGTAATAGAGATACCACCTGACACTGAAACTCTGATAGCCTCCATGGCCGACATCCGACCTCATAGTAATCAAATATGCATGGTATGCTCGTGTAATCGTATGTCATGAATACATATATATTGATGCAAATGCATGACATACCCAACCAAATGCTAGCAATGGCGGTCTCTCCCGGTAGCTAACCGGTATCATATTGCCAACCTGTGGCCATCTGTACAATATATATAGTTTCTCGGGCAAATAGGCCCCTTTCCTCCGATTATAGCTCGAAGTCCATGCATAATATGCCATGTATGATATGAACTTTGAATGCACATAAAGGCCATAACAAGAACTTAGCCAATCTCGGCTCATTGGTACTCTTATTCTCATAATCTCATAATCACCTTCGTATCGCATATAAATGTCTCCGGTGAACCTCATATGTTTTTTGAATAAGCTTGAAAACTGAACTCGACTTTTAGAAAGATAACTTAACTCTGAAGATGTTCATAAAAAGTTTAAGGTGGTTCACTTAGTCCTTATACCTGATTTCTTGATAATTAGTAAAAGAAAGTATTTCAAAAATCAAGTGTTTTAGTAGTTTAAACATAAAAATTATATTTGAGATTTTTGGAAATCGACGTATCACTTTAGAGATTTTTAAAATACACTTTAACAAGGAAGAAGGACTGATAAAAAATACTAAATGCCTTTATTTTTAAGTCACACAACCCAAAGACGAATAAGAATTCATATATATGGACATATAGTTAAGAAAGCCGAAAAAATGACATATATAGATGTCGAATACCCTATTTAACCAAACGAGTGGAATATCAACCTAATAGCATCATGAAAATACTTCAGCTACGATCCCAATGGCTTTCACAGAAGGTCTTTCTAGCAATAGAATAGTAAAATATCACATTTGGCGTCTTAGGAATTTCCCAGAATTCGTGCTAAAAGGAAGGATGAAGCTTAGCCTTAACATACCTCTCCAACGAACGCTCGAATGCCTGTAGTTCCTTCACGAAAGTTGTTCCTTATGTCCTAAGCTTCGCAAAAACTATATATATGCAGCTTATACGCACCTATAAATAGTTCATAATTGAGTTTAAATTGGCAGATTTGCCATATGACCCTAACTTGATGAAACGTCCGTAGAACTTTGTAAAAACGATCATAAAAGAGTCCGAAGATNATAATAGAAGGGGGGAACGATTGCAAAGCATAGAGATTGCGTTTCTAGGCACGGGGGCAAACTTTAACGATAGAAATCGTTAAAAATGCACCTTAATCACTCAAGAACACCATGGGACCTTCTATTCAGCTTGCTCACTGCTTTGGTACTAAAATGAAATGCTTTGGGGTCTTAAAAGTCGAATTTGCCGACTTATACCACTTGTTTGACCCGCCCCGGTTCGCGACCCGGTTTCAGCCCGGACAGTCCGCGGTAAAACAGTCATAACGTTTTACTCCGATGTCGGTTTGATGTGAAGTTTTTTTGGTTGCGAACTAGACTCGTTGACCTTTGATTAGGTAGGTTTTGGGTCCCCTAGCTCTTCATATATTGGGAGAAATCATCTGATACATTTTACCCAAAGTTTAGAAAATTTATTAGAGAAATTTACGATAACTTTTGTCGACCTTTATTTCGCAACTTGCTTGAATCCAAAACTTAAATTGTGACCAGTGTGATATTATAATACCTCCTAACACATTATTATTAGCATATTAGACACTCTTAGTCTTATCCCGCAGGTGCAAGTTAACTTAAACCTTCCGAACGCGCGGGGTGCTACCCGAGTCATTTCTTTAACCACGAACCTTTGTTTNAATACCTAATATAACCACACCATGTTACGTATATTACGTAAGAGGAAAAAAAACACATGGGGTCTCACAGCTGATGAGGCAGGCCCATCACAGGCCCGCCGGAGTACCCGGATGACAGCCTTGGAGCAAGATATGGCTGGCCTACGCACTTCAGTCAATGACCTGGGTGCTCGCGTTGACACTTTGGCCACTCGAAGTGCTAGGTCCGAGAAAAATATCATGGGCTGGCTCCGGGCGTTAGGTTGAGCGTGTCACCTCGATCTTGGCACCGTCTCCGATCAGGACTAAGCACCAGGGAAGTCCCCTTACCTTACTTTGCTTTAATTTCTTTGACATGCCAAATTTTTAAGTGTGGGGTGGGTGATGGTTGTTGTTGTTGTTGTTGTACACTTGTATAGATTGTGTAGTATTTTGGTTTGTTTGGTATTTTGATTTGTTGTTAATTAACGTCGACTTAGCCCGAAGATGGACACCTCTCGACGGGTCTTTTGAGGGTCTTAAGTCGAACAAAAAAAATATATTTTCTTTTGCTAGGTAGTGTACAAGTTCCCCCTTGGTTTTTCTTTAAACCACGGTTCTTTTCCAAGGATTTCCATTTGAACCGAGTGTAGTTAGTTTTTCTTTTTAGATTAGGAAGTCTTGGGCGAGGGAAGAATAGAAATAGGATCCTGAACTCTATAGTACCTTGAATATTAATTGCCTTATAATGACACTTAGGCTCACTGTCACGACCCAAACCAATGGGTCGCGACGGTTCCTGAGTCTTACCTGTCAAACACCCCTAAACATGCGTCTAAGATATGAACCTGAATAACATCTGCTGAATTACGAGAATAAGGTACATGAAAGAAATCTGCACAAAAAGGCATACATACATATACGTACAACATACGTAGGACGAGCCGACAAGGCTGCTATAGACAACTATACATCTCAAAACTGGAAGCCGACAAGGCCACATACTATCCAACTCGACATAATGTTTATAGACCTCTACTAGAAACATAATTGTACAAAGACGGAACTGAGCCACGTCATACCAATATATATATATATATATATATATATATATACACACACACACAAACGTATCGTATCAAAATCAAAAGCAGCTCCAAATTAAGTGGAGTACGCCAACTCTCGCTGATCAGGTATCCTAAGAAGGGGGACCATCAATTTGCCTACCTGCACCTGCGGGCATGAAACGCAGGCCCCAGGAAAAAGGGCGTCAGTACGAACAATGTACTGAGTATGTAAGGCATGAAAATCAGTACATAAGAGACATATATGAAATATGGAATAAAGAAATCCATCTATAAATCTGAATAACTTTACAAATCCTGAAACATTTATAATGTCATGCACGTGCATATAAATGTCATGTAATGCATAGGTCTGTACGTACATAACATCATCAAGCCTCTGAGGGAATCCCATCATATCATCTCGGCCACTGTGGCAAATCATCAACGTATACCAGCTGATCAAGTGGTGGTGCGTATATAACGCCATAACCTTTCCCATATACATATATGATCACGCTCAACTATGTCTAATAAAAGACTAAATGGGCGTTGCAAATATAATCCGGGGTATTATGCCCAGAGTCTATCCCACAGAAATTAACGTATCAATCAAGTCTTTAGAATACAGAACTTTTACTCAATAAATTCTCTCAAGACTTTTTGAATATAAATTGGTGATGTGTTACTAGTTCTACTGACAATAATAATAACTAACAATTACTAACAATGTGTTGTAAACAATTATGATAAAGGTCTAAGGTTATGGTTTCCCCCGTTGGTGAACTTACTTCTCAGATATTTCATATAACTTGATTAATTATCTCTATCAATCATGAACACTCTATCTACCATAAATCTCTCTCAAGTAATTATGATAATTTACTAGACGCACTCTCTCAAGTTACGCTAGCTAGATTGCATTACAGTTCACTTTAGATTGCACCCGAGGTATCGTTATCTCTAATCCAACCTCTAAACCCTCGGTTATGACTTTCGTCTATACTCTGGGAGTGGTGTTGTTCAAACAATTACCTAAATATGCACTCTCTCTCAAGTAGATACATACTAAATAGGCACAGCTAATTGATGGCCATTCAATTAACTACAACAAGAACGTAGTTGAACAAATAGAGATGAACAATCAACCAAACTATATTAATATCACCATAAGTTTATCCCCCAACGGGTTCCACCAAAACCCTAGATTAAGAAAATTAGCTACTCATATTCATAAGAATCAATTCTAAAATAACTTGCATAATTGAATTACAGAGTAATGAAATAAGGAGATAAAAATCAGTGTTTCTGCTTTGCTGAGTAGTAATCCACAGACTTTTTCTTCACTTTAATGGCTTCTCCCCTTCAAGTTATGTTTTTGGGTCTATTTATATGTTTGGGATACACCCTAAACGTGTAGGAGACTTCTATTCCAACCGGGAAACACTTAAACTCTTCAAAACTCGGAATTGACTGGACATCGGGACCCAGGCGTTTGGGCTCAAACGCCCCCTTAAAGCCAGGGCAGGCCTGGCGTTAGGGCCCAAACCCCCCCCTAACGCCAGGGTCAGCCTGGATTTAGGGGCCAAACGCCCCACTAACGCCAGGGACAACCTGGCTTTAGGGGCCAAATGCCCGGCTAACGCCTGGGTGTTTCCTTTTCGCCTCTTAAGCGTATTTTTGATGTATTTGCATCCATTTAGCTCGGTTTCCATCTCCAATGCACCTACACATGAAATAAACTCCATTATGCACATACAAAGTGTATTTTTATCATTAACGCACATAAAATGTAAGGCATATAACATGTTAAACCATGAATTCTAGCCACGCATCAATACCCCACACTTAAACATTTGCTCGTCCTCGAGCAATCAAACTACACTCATGTACACAACTTATTAAGCAAATCCCTTAACACGTTATACCAAGAATTTTTAAAACAGTTTAGGCACAGAGGTGTGACATCTTCGCCTCAATAGTCGACTCACATATACCATGCTTTATTCACAATCCACTCACTACTCTAATCATAGAGGTCAACAACATTACCTTTCCTTCATGAATCATGTGCCCTCACNATAGTGTACTACTCTACTAAACGAGCTCATTCAGTCTAGGATCAAGTTGGACTTTATTTGGTTGTAATGTAGACTGCGGGACGGGTAGGATACATTTATATATAAGAGTGACTACACCTCCCTAAGCACTTTAATACATATACTTTCGCATTTAACCTCAAACTTATATTAAGCCAAACTCCACCTTCACAATGTTATTACCCCATACTTCTTTAAGCACAATTACATTAAGAGTCACCACTTGTCAAGGAATATATATATATATATATATAT